>PISX010006245.1:0-99266 GCA_004024625.1 Mellivora capensis
CTTACAAGTGAGAGAATATATTTGTCTTACATGTAATACTTTCTAACTAGCATCCAGAGTATAAAAGGAACTTCTACAAAATAAGACATCCCAATAGATTGATGTATCAAGAGGTCTATTCAAGTAAATCATAAAAAGAAAAATCTATGATCAATAAATTAAAATAAAAGGTAATTCATCTTATTATTATCACCAATGATTTTTCAATATCAGAATACAACTCATAACTGGAATATAAAAGTTTGCTTCATTATTAAGAAAGTGTCTGGGGGTGCCTGGGTGGCTCAGTTGGTTCAGCCTTGATCTTGGGCTCAGATTGTGATCTCAGGATCTTGGGATCTAGCCCTGCATTAGACTCCCTGCTTAGCAGGGGGCTCTGCCTGCTGCTCCCCCTGCTTGTACTGTCTCTCTTTCTCTATCAAATAAATAAATAAATAAAATCTTTAAAAAAATTTTAAAAAGAAAGTGATGATGAAGATGTGTTATAAGATTATTTTCCTTAGGAAGTATTACTATGCAATGTAATTCTTCATTTAACAGTTTATATTTATTCTGTTGGACAGGAGATTAAAAGTTTATTTTTATTTTATATTTTGGAGTTAGGCTTTTTATAATTTAAAATTATCCATTTTGAAATCCATTTTACTTGAAAATAATGTTAGACTTCCTATGTGTCTATCAACACATGGAGAAAAAACATTGAGAAATTTGTTTTCTCTAACTCAAATTTTGCAGATACCTGAACACATATAAAAATATTGTTGGGAAGTAAATTATAGTTTTCATCAGAGCAAGGGTACATACATTAGGAAGCTGTTCTAAGATATTATAACTCTAAAACAAATAAAACAACTATTTACCTAGTTATTAATAAGTTCAGTTAAATATTTTATGGACAATATTAGAAAAGATAACTTGAAATTTCTTCGAATGATAACCTTGTTGAGTAGAATATTCCTTGTGGGAGGTTGTTTTCCTGCCACAATTTGAATATATCATACCATTCTCTTCTGGCCTGTAACATTTTGGGTGAAAAATCTGCTTATAGTCTTATGGCATAAGACAACTTGCACATAAAGTTGTTTTTCTCTCGCTACTTTAATATTCTCTCTTTAACATACCTTTTGACATTTTATAATAATGTGTCTTGGTGTGGATCTCTTTGAGTTCATCTGATTTGGAACTCTCTGTGTTTTCTCGACCTGTAGTTTCTTTCTGAGGTTGGGGAGGAAGTTTCCAGCCATAATTTTTTCAAATAGGTTCTCTCCCCCTTTATCTCTCTTTTGTCCTTCTGGGACCCCTATACCGAGAATGTTATTTCACTTGATATTGTTCCATAAGTCCTGCAAGCTATCTTCACTTTTTAAAATTCTGTTGGCTGATCTGATTGGGTGAGTTCTGTCACCCTGTCGTCCAGATGGCCGATCCATTCTTCTGCTTCCTATCATCTGCTATCGAGCCCCCTTGTGTATTTTTCATTTAAGTTATGTTATTCTTCATCTCTGTGACTTCTGTTTGGTATGTTCTTATATTTCCCTTCTCTTTGTGTAAGTTCTCACTGTGTTCATCCATTTGTTTCCTAATTTTAGTGAGCATTGTTATGACCGTTACTTTGAATTCTTTATCCATTAGATTACTTATCTCCATTACATTAAGGTCTCTTTCTGCAGTTTTATCTTGTTCTTTCTTTTGAAAACATATTTCTCTGATTCCTCATTTTGCTTGACTCTCTGTGTTTCTTTCTGTGTATTAGATGAACCAGCTACCTCTCCCAGTCTTGAAGGAGTGGACCTGTGTAGGTAACCCCTCTCTCTCCTTCACCCTTGCCCTAACTCTTGGTTGCCTCTTAAACATTTGTGACCGTCTCAGCAGCCCTATTTATTCTTGATAGATCCCCATTGTTGAGGTGTGCCAAGGCCTGTCAGTGTTCCAAGAAGAAGGAGATCTTTTAGCACCTAGTTTATTTTTAGGTTTTTTAGAAGCCATTCCCTCAGGGAACAGCTTTTAAACTATGCAAATAGTTTTATGGGGCCAAAATTGTAAACTGTGAGGTCTCCAGACCAGAATATCTGGAGGCATTGTCTAGGTGACAGTTGCAAAAACCAGAGGGAAAAAAAATTCAGGACTCTAGATGGGAGTATAAGCTTCTGTCTGGGAGGTAACAATGGGCTGCAGTAAGGCCAAGTGAGTAGTTAAGGATGGTTGTCTCCCTGCTTAAGTTGTCTGAGAGTTCTTCTGCTCTAGATGTGTGGCAAACCTAAAGCCTGCCCCTCAGGCTGAAGCTCCAGTACAAGTAAATAGGCCTTGTTAACAGGAAGACTGGAATTTGTTTCAGTCTTCTGTCTGTGCAGTGCCCTGGGGGTTGTAGCCTGCCAAAAACTGTTTTTTTCATTGTTAGAGTACTGTGGAGCCCAGGAACTTAAGCCCCCTTGGCCACCAGGGCCAGGCAATCAAGGGATTTCATGCACACTCCTGCTTTAGTGAAGCAACTGGAGAGTGTAGGGGGTAGGGTACACTAACCTGCTTTAGCAATGCAGCAAGTAAGTGCCTTGTCTTAGTGACCAAGGACTTTAGCAAGAGAGTGAGAGAATCCCATGACTGCTAGCCCTCATCAGGTCTATGCAAGGAGCAGGAAAATTCTGTAGCCTTTTGTACTCACCGGCTTTAGCAAGCCACAAAGAAGGTGACACTTCTCTGTGTGCCTCCTATGCTAGCAGGGTAATGAACAGTGCAAAATGGTACCTACCAGTGTCTCTATCTACCACTATCTCCTACACTTCTGGCAGATACTTTAAGATTAGCAAATACATTTTCACATATAGTCTAGGCGCTTTTCATATTACTGCTTTTGTCATGGGTCCCAGGGCAAATGAGACCACACATGAGCCCTTTAAAAGGAGAATCAGTTCCTGATAGCCCTTTAGGTGATTCGGACATAAGCCCCCTTAGTTTCTTAGTCAGGTGTTTCGGGAGTGCATCTCTCTGATGCAAATTCCAAGGTTTGGACCGTCTGCTGTGGGCATAATTCCCTTACTCCTCCAGGAGAATCTCTGGACTTATACAAGATCCCTCCTATTGTGGGTCACCACACCAAGGTTTTTAGTGAGACTGTGTCTCTCCCTCTCCTACCCATCTGTGTGTGTGTGTGTGTGTGTGTGTGTGTGTGTTATCCTTTATTGTGGAAAAATGATTCAGCTAGTTTTCACTTCTTTTTCAAAGGAAATTGTTCCAGATGTAGCTGTAAATTTGTTGTTTCTGTGGGAGAAGGTGAGTTCAGAATCTTCCTACACTATGTTCTGTAATAATCCATTTACTGTTCAAGTACATACCAATCACGTAATGTTTGTGTTTATTATTATTTTTTCATTGTGTTATGTTAGTCACCATAAAATACATTATTAGTTGTTAATGCAGTGTTCCAAGATTCATTTTTTATGTACAACACCCAGTGTTCCATGCAATAAATGCCCTCCTTAATACCCACCACCATGGCTGTGTTTATTAAATATTATTTTATTTTATAAGATCTACCAAAGGAATAATGGTATTTTATCCTAGATCATCTATGAGTTTGGCATTCAATCCATAATTCTCAAAAATTACCTGTCTCAAATGACATATACATTTTTTATGCATCACATTGAGACCCTTCAAAGTACATAATATCCAGTAAAGAACATAAAACATCACTGCCAGACTAAGTCAATAATTACACAGAATTTTAATAATGATGGAAATGACTTCCTTTTTTGTGTCTAGGTAAAACATTTGGAGGTTAATTTTCTTTATAATGCTGAAATCTTATATTCACATTTACTTCATTTGTTACAAATTACTCATTGCATTATGAAAGAAAATCAGTTCCTAATTGTGACGTTTGTTGTTATTTTAGCTTATCCAAAGACAGCTCACATCTTTTATCTTTTTAAAATATTATGAACCAAATTGGGCTTCTAGGGTTGCAGACACTTTAAAAAAGAAACTTAAAATAACTTGAAGATGTTATTTTTAAATATCTAGCTTGGTCAAACAGATGTGGCCCCAAATGAAATTTCAATGTATGCTAGAAATTTAACATCTAGGGGTGTCTGGGTGGCTCTGTCAGTTAAGTGTTAGACTTGATTTTGGCTCAGAGCATGATCTCAAGGTTGTTGAGATCAAGCCCTGTGTAGGTCTCCATGTTGGGCATGGAGTCTGCTTGCAATGCTCTCTCTACCTCTCTCTGTCCTTCCCTACCCTCTCTCTCCCTTTCTAAAAAATTAAAAAAAAAAAGAAAAACATTTAACATCTAATGGAAATCTAGCATTCTAATATCCTATAAATTAAGCTGGTTTTATTTTTTAAAAGTTCATTTTTTAAATTTTCTATGGAACAATATGACCAATAAGTATAATCAACAATAATGAAGTTTTTTCCAGACAACCAAAACAGAATTTATGTTAACTGATTATTACTATAATTGGCATTAAGTTCTAGAAATAAATCTTAAAGATTATTAAATGGAATATTATATAAATTATATTAACTTAAATAGTAGTTCCACATCTGGTCAAATGCATATGCAAAATATTATTTAGTATGTCTCCCGGTAGAATACATACATCTTATATTACTATCTTTAATGGTCAATAAAGCCCTAAGTGAAGAATGGGTTTAACTTTGTTTTTTTGAGCATTTCACATAGATATTTATGTATGGCACAATTGTTCATTTCATATATGTACAAAAATCCCCTTTTTAAAATTATGAATGTTCTTTTCCGCTGTTTTTCTGTCTGTAAGATCTTTTCTTCAACCAAGTCATGTATCTGTGTAGGGGGATGGTGTAGTGGTGATGGCAATGTGAGGTTGTAAAATAGGATTTATCATATGGGAAATATCAAAAGCAATGCCAAGGTAACATTCAGCTCCCAGAAGGGTCCAGGGTAGGGTAGAGAGTGGAGAAAGGAAGAAGGTAAAGAAATAATTAGAAATGGATTATCATTTCTCGTCTTCAGGCTTTCACCTAGCAGAGGTTGTTAAATCATTTAAGGCAATTACTCAAGATCTTTTACTTGCACTTCTATGTGTTTCTGGAACAAGATTCTATGGTGAAGATGGCATTTCCAAAGTTATACATCCAGGTGTAGAATGGAGCTTTCAGCAACATGATCAGAAAAGGAGATGATCTAGGTCAGCTCAGGTGCTATGTACTTTGGATGTAACACTTTCAATGTTTAGTGGGCCTGCTCTTGTGCCTGCTATGATAGGGAAACAATATTTTTGAGACAGTCCAGGATAGGGCAGCTGAGTTGAAAGTTGGGACAGAGAGAAGATACGAAGGACGCTTGGCATTCAGAGATTGCAGTTTGCTCAAAGGTAGATCAATTTGCATGGGAAGATAGGCAATGTGTCTCAAGATTTTTATCCTACCTAAGTAAGGATTGGTTCACTGGCCACAATTCAGCAGGATGTGGGCTAATCAAATAGATTAGAAAATTAAGTGTTGCTTTGGAAGCATGATACTGATCTATGCACAAGAAAGGAAATGCCACCTGAAGTTATGGACCCTCCCTAGGAGTAGCCCACATCCAATAACTGGTCAAGTTTGGATACAAAAGTTCAATTCCTACTTCTCATTCAGGATATCCCTGGAGTGGCAAGTATGGTGAATGCTTAAGTGAAAAGTACACCCTCAGAAGATCAGAGCAAAACCTAACAAAGATTTAGGGACATCAAACAACTCTGGGTATATAGTAAAACCACTGAATTATACACTTGGAAATGATGAATTTTGTGGATTGTGAATCATATCTAAATTTTAAAAGTAAATATTTATCATGTCTGAAGAAGCTGAAGTAACCAATGTTTGAGCTAAACAAATGAGACTGGATGGGAAGAGGAGTGAATAGGGAAGGGAACATGAGATAAGCTAAAGATAAGCTAAATATTTAAATCACATGTATTGTCGAAGCCAGGAATATGTATCATATAACTATATTTACATGTTCTAGGAAGTGCATAAGGCCATAGAATGGAGAAATTAGGCATAAAGAGTCTTGTTTTGGTAGTTATTTTCGTTGATGATTTTCAGACATTATTCATTTATTCAAAATATTTATTGAGCAGTGACTTTGTTCCAGGAACTATAATATAAACATGGCACATACAGGAAGTACATAAGCCAATAATCATAATGCATTAATCCACACTATTTTTGGTATGCATTTACCTCAATTTAAATCTTAGTAGTCTACCTAGTTTTGAAGGCAATGGGGACCCTTTGAAAGTGTTTACAAGGGGGCGATTATAATTATGGAACATAGCCACCAATGTCTACTAAATAAATTTAAAACTCCTTAGCATATTGTAATTGAACTTTATGATCTGTTCCCTCATCTTCCATTCACATTTCCCCAGCTGTATATTCTTTCCCAAAAAGGGCATTACATGTCTTGCTTTTTAGTGTCTTTGTGCAAACTGCCTAGCCTACTGCACTATTTTCCCCACTCCTGCAAGAATCAGTGGAGCCCAACTCCTCCTCATTCATCCAGACTAGACTCACGTGTCATCTCCTTAGAAAAGTCTTCCCTGACTCCATTGTTTTTCCCTGCTCTGCCATGTTCAGTGAATCACTTCTCAATTTGGTCTCACAAAACTTTGGGGCTATTACTATCAACACCTCATCATATAACCCTATAATTACTGAATCACATGTCTAATTCTACAGATAATAAGGCAAAGGCTTTTATTAATATTTTTGTCATAATATAGTATTAAGGACACAGGTACTCAAAAATGTGTTTGTTTGAGTGCTTGTGGTTGGCATGAGGAAAAGGTGGGTAATGGTAGTGGAAAGTACATGCATTTTATTTATTATTTTTTTTAAGATTTTATTTACTTATCTGACAGACAGAGATCACAAGTAGGCAAGAGAGGCAGGCAGGGAGAGAGAGGAGGAAGCAGGCTCTCCGCGGAGCAGAGAGCCTGATGCGGGACTCGATCCCAGAACCCTGGGATCATGACCCGAGCCGAAAGCAGAGGCTTTAACCCACTGAGCCACCCAGGCGCCGAGTACATGCATTTTATATCTTTGTTTATAGTATTAGATGACAGTACCATAGAATTGAGTTATTCTCCTTAAGTAACAAAGAGCCATTAGGACTTGTAAACAGATCTGTAATATATCAGATTCATAGATTCCTTGTTCTAGCAATTAGATACGAGACTAGGCTAAGAATAACATCTGTCAGACACTGATTTGATGGTGTAAATGCTGTCAAACTGAGCTAGCTAGTAGTCTAAAACTCCCTCATTCCTCTTGAAAACCTGCATGATCTTTCAAATAGGGTGACTTTCTGTTTAGTCACAAATGCAGCCTGTATACACACAGATGGCTGGACCCTTAGTTAATACAATGAAACATGTATGCCTTTGAGTACTTCACCCAAAGCTCCTCTGTCATCCCATTTTCTCTCCTCGGACTTCTTTCTTGCCTGTAGGTCAACAGCCACAAAGTTAATATCAAACTCAACAAGGAAACTCCAGGATTCTATTTCAGAGCCCCAGGCAGCAACATTTCTGAGTAATTGATGCCCATGTCCTGCTCCGTGTTAAATATTTTAGCTATCACTCCTAGTTATACAGGTAATTCTGACAACAAAGCACTGAATTGGGAATAACAGCTAGGTATATGCTGGAGGTTGTTGTTATAGCACAAGTAAGTGACAGTAACCAAACTGACATCTGCAGGGAGGTGCAGGATATGGAGTTAGAGTTGAGATTCTGTTCATGTGAGGGAAGAAAGTATGAAGTTCCCTAAGCTTAAGGAAAAAGCATTAGATTCATTGATCTTGGTGGGGGGGGGGGGTGTTCTTTCTACCTCCAGGACATGAACGCTGGTTCTGTGCCCCAGATTGGGAAAATTTTCATTGAGAATTTGTTCAACCATATCTTCTAGTCTTCTTTCTTTCTCCTCCCCCTCAGGGATCCTAATAATTTTGATATTGGAATGTTTCATGGCATCATTTATTTCCCTAATTCTGTTTTCATGGCTTCCAAGCTGTTTGTTCCAGGCCTCCTCCTGATCCTTTTTCTCTATCAGTCTGTCCTCTAGATCACTAATTCTATCTTCTGCCCCAGTTACCCTGGCTGTTAAGAGTATTTAGATTAGATTGGATCTCATTGATAGCATTTTTAACTCCTTCCCAGGAGGCTTTCACTTCTGCTCTTTGGGATTCCATGTTGTCACTAATGGTTTTCTCCAACCTAGCTATTGCCTGGGTAATTGCTACCCTGAGTTCCCTTTCCGACATACTGTTTATGTCCATATCCAATAGCTGTGGTGGAGATGGCACAGTCTCTGAATTTTTCCTCTGTTGGGTGTCCCTCCTCCTAGTCATTTTGGTGAGAGGTGGTTGAGGGGATGTGTAGCTGAATATATTAACCTCAATTCAGGCAAGGTGCACCTGGAACACTTCTGAGCAATTGGAAGTCAACACCAAAAAGAAAGAAAAAGGAAAAAAAGAGAGAAAGAGAGAGACAGAAAAAAGGAGAAGACCCAGCTAGAATGGGCCCCAAAGGTAAGATTTATAAGATATACAAACAAAAATGGACAAAAGGACTGACAAAAGTAAATAACAAAAAAAAAAAAAAAAAAAAAAAAAAAAACCAAAAAAAAAAAAAAAAAAAAAAAAAAAAAAAAAAAAAAAAAAAAAAAAAAAAAAAAAAAAAAAAAAAAAAAAAAAAAAAAAAAAAAAAAAAAAAAAAAAAAAGAAGAACCCAGCCAAAATGAACCTCAAGGATAAGATTTATATAATACCAAAACAAACAAACAAACAAACAAACAAAAATACACAGAAACACTGATTGAAGAAAAAGATGGGAGGGTCCTTATTTATAAATCCTCATTGTGAGCAAGGAAGTTTATATTGATTCTTTCTGGGTGTATCTTGTTAAAGGACACAACTTTCCAGAGATAAAGGGAGATTAAAACTGGTTTATATATAGGGGTAATTTGATTAGGGAAAGAGGATTACCTTGAAGCTTATATCTATATGTATATTTAAAAAAATAGGAAACAAAAAGAAAAACACAGATATATGTATGAAAAAAGTTCGAGTTAAAAGGTTATTGGAATATGTTGTATTAAACCTCTAGTTGTAATGCTAAATGGTTTAAAAAATTAAAGCAATAAGAATAGTGAGAATAAATTAAAAATAAAAGTTGTATTTATGAAATATACAGGTTTTAGGGCAATAACAGGAGCATAATATATTGTTTTCCCCTGATACTAGGGTTTTACAGTTTTATGGGGACCCTGTGGTGGTTGTCATCTGGTTCTTTTGGTTGGCTTTCTTGGGAAGGGGCCTGCTGCATTGTTTTGAATTCAGTCTTACTTGGGTTGAGTCCTCCTGCCCCCTATCAAGGGGATGGGCTCTGTGCAAACTGGTTTTTCAGGCTTTTGTTCTCTGGAGGTTTTTTTTTCCTTTGGCAGCTTTTTGCGGTTTTTTCGGAGGTTTAGTGGAAAGCAAACTGCACCCAGACCTCCGTCTCAGAGAGAAGCCTCAGTCTGCTCTCCTCTGGGTGGTCCAGAACACACAGACTCCCCCTCTGCAAACTCTGCTGAGCCGTGCAACCTCCCACAGGCAGAGCATGTCCCCAGCCACTGTCTCAGGGGTCGCCCAAAGCACCCACTTGTCTCTGCACCTCCATGCCACTAAAACCATGAGCAATACTGGTTCAGAGAGCCCACTTCCGGTGACTGCTTTTGCCAGGACTACAGTTGGGGTCCAGACCTCAGGTTGCCACTGCGGGATTGTGACTTGGCTGGTCCTAGAGGTAGAAAGAACACCCCCCAAGATCAACAAATCTAGAAAGATTTTGATGCACTTGATTGTGAGACTGATGAATCATAATTTCAGAAAAGAGCTTTTGAGAGCATCTAGCGGGGAGATATTCCTTATGTACAGAGGAAGGTCCATCAGAATAACATCAGACCTGTCCACAGAAACCTGGCAAGTCAGAAAGGGCTGGCAAGACATACTCAGGGCACTAAATGAGAAGAACATACAGCCAAGAATATTTTATCCAGCAAGGCTGACATTCAAAATGGATGGAGAGATAAAGAGCTTCCAAGACTGGCAAGGTTTAAAAGAGTATGTGACCACCAAGCTGGCGTTATAAGAAAGATGTGTTATATAAAGATGTTAAGATGTGTTATATAAAGGAAGAAAGAACCCAAGAGTGTCATAGAACAGAAAATTACAGAGACAATCTATAGAAACAAGGACTTCACAGGCAACATTGTGTCAATAAAAACATCTTTCAATAATCACTCTCAATGTGAATGGCCTAAACACTCCCATAAAACAGGGCAGGGTTGAAGATTGGATAAAATGACAGGACCCACCCATATATTGTCTACCTATTTTTTTAAAGATTTTATTTATTTATTTGACAGACAGAGATCACAAGTAGGCAGAGAGTCAGGCAGAGAGAAAGGACGAAGCAGGCTCCCTGCTGAGCAGAGAGCCGGATGCGGGGCTCAATCCCAGGACCCTGAGATCATAACCTGAGCTGAAGGCAGAGGCTTTAACCCACTGAGCCACCCAGGCGCCCCTGTCTACCTATTTTAAACCTAAGGATATATTCAGACTGAAAGTGAAGGGATGAAGAAGCATCTTTCATGCCAGTGAACCTCAAAATAAAGCTGGGGTAGCGATTCTCATATCAGATAAATTAGATTTTAAACTAAAGACTTTAGTCAGAGATAAAGAAGGACACTACATCATTCTGAAAGAGTTTATCCACTAGGAAGATCTAAAAATTGTAAATATTTATACCCCCAATATGGGACCAGCCAACTACATAAGACAACAGTTAACCAAGTTAAAGAGTCATATTGAGTATGGAGAAGATGGTTGGGTTATGGACATTGGGGAGGGTATGTGCTATGGTAAGTGCTGTGAAGTGTGTAAGCCTGGCAATTCACTAACCTGTACCCCTGGGGCAAATAATACATTATATGTTAATAAAAAGAGTTATATTGTTATGAAAACATTAATAGTAGGTGATCTTAACATGCCACTCTCAGTAATAGACAGATCATCTAAGCAGAAAATCAATAAAGAAACAAGAGCATTGAATGACACATTGGACCAGATGAACCTCATAGGTATATACAGAACATCCCCAAAACAAAATAGTACTCATTCTTCTTGAATGCACATGGAACTTTCTCCATAGTAGACCACATACTGGGTGGCAAATCAGGGCTCAACCAATACCAAAATATTGAGATTATTCCCTTCATATTCTCAGACCACAATGCTTTGAAACTGGAACTCAACCACAAGAAAAAGTTTGGAAGGAATTCAAACACTGGAAGCTAAAGACCACCCTGATTAAGATGTTTGGATCAACCAGGAAATCAAAGAAGAACTTAAAATTCATGGAGACCAATGAGAATGAAGACAGTTTGGTCCAAAACCTATGGGATACTGCAAAGGCGGTCCTAAGGGAGAAATACATAGCCAACCAAGCCTCCCTCAAAAAAATTGAAAAATCTAGAATACACCAGCTCTCTTTACACCTTAAAGAACTGGAGAATCCACAACAAATTAAGCCAACCACACACATAAGAAGGGAAATAATCAAGATTAGAGCAGATATCAATGAGATAGAAACTAGAGATATAGTATAACACATTAACAAACCTACAAGTGGTTTTTTTTAAAGAATCAATAAGATTGACAAACCATTGGCCAAACTAATCAAAAAAAAAAAAAAAGGATAGAGGACCCAACTTAATAAAATTATGAATGAAAAGGGAGAGATCTCTACTAACACCAAGGAAAGAGAAACAATCATCAGAAATTATTATCAACAGTTATATGCCAATAAGTTAAGCAACCTAAATGAAATTGATGCATTCCTAGAAACCTATAAACTTCCAAAACTGAATCAGGAAGAAATTGACAACCTGACAGACCAATATCTAGTAACAAGATTGAAGCAGTGATCAAAAACCTACCAAAAAACAAGAGCCCAGGGCCCAATGGATTCCCTGGAGAATTCTACCAAACATTCAAAGAAGAAATAATACTCATTGTCCTGAAGCTCTTTCAAAAATAGAAACAGAAGGAAAACATCCAGACTCTTCTTATGAAGTCAGCATTACCCTGATCTCCAAACCAGGCAAAAATCCCACCAAAAAGGAGAATTTCAGACGAATATCCTTGATGAATATGGATGCCAAGATTCTAAACAAGATCCTAGCTAATAGGATCCAACAGCACATTAAAAAGATTGTCCACCATGACCAGGTGGGATTTATCCACGGGATGCAAGGGTGGTTCAACATTTGCAAATCAATCAATGTGATAGAACAAATCAGTAAGAGAAGAGAGAAGAGGGACGCCTGGGTGGCTCAGTTGGTTAAGTGGCTGCCTTCGGCTCAGGTCATGATCCCAGCATCCTGGGATCGAGTCCCACATTGGGCTCCTTGCTCGGCAGGGAGACTGCTGCTCCCTCTGCCTCTGCCTGCCACTCTGTCTGCCTGTGCTCACTTTCTCCCTCTCTCTCTCTCTCTCTGACAAATAAATAAATAAATAAATCTTTAAAAAAAAAAAGAGAGAGAGAGAAGAGAAATCCAGCATCCGTTCCTGATTAACATGATTCAAACTATAGGGATAGAGGGAACATTCCTCACTTCATAATATCTATCTATGAACAACCCACAGAGAATACCATCCTCAATGGGGAAAAGCTGACAGCTTTCCCTTTGAGATCAGGAATACAACAAGGATGCCCACTCCACCACTCTTGTTCAACATAGTACAAGAAGTCCTAGCAACAGCAATGAGACAACAAAAAGAAATAAAACGTATTCAAATTGACAAAGAAGAAGTCAAATTCTCTCTCTTCACAGATGACATGATACTTTATATGGGAAACCCAAAAGACTCCACCCCCAAACTACTAGAACTCATACCGCAATCAGTAATGTAGCAGGATACAAAATCAATGTGCAGAAATCAGTTACTTTCTTATACACTAACAATGAAAATATAGAAAGGGAAATTAGAGAATTGATTCCATTTACTATAGCACCAAGAACTATAAGATACCTGGGAATAAACCTAACTAAAGAGGAAAAGGATCTGTACTCAAGGAACTACAGAACACTCATGAAAGAAATTGAAGAACACACAAAAAGATGGAAGAGCATGCCATGCTCATGGTTCAGAAGAATAAATGTTAAAATGTCTATACTGCCTAGAGCCATCTATAGTTTCAATACCATCCTGATCAAAATTCCACTGGCATTTTTCAAAGAGCTGGAACAAACAATCCTAAAATTTGTATGGAACCAGAAGAGATACTGAATTGCTAAGGAAATTTTGAAAAAGAAAAACAAAACTGGGGGCATCACATTGCCTGATTTCAAACTTTAGTACAAAGCTGTGATCACCAAAACAGCATGGTACTGGCAAAAAAACAGACATATAGACCAGTGGAACAGAGTAGAGAGCTCAGATATGGACCCTCAACTCTATGGTCAAATAATCTTTGACAAAGCAGGAAAAAATATACAGAGGAAAAAAGATAGTGTCTTCAATAAATGGTGCTGGGAAAATTGGACAGGTATGTGTAGAAGAATGAAACTCAACCATTCTCTTACACTGTAGAGAAAGATAAATTCAACATGAGGCAGGAATCTATCAAAATCTAAGAGGAGAACATAAGCAGTAACCTCTTCAACATTGGCCACAACAACTTCTTTCAAGATATGTCTCCAAAGGCAAAGGAAACAAAAGTGAAAATGAATTTTTGGGACTTCATCAACACCAAATGCTTCTTCACAGCAAAGTAAACAGCCAACAAAACAAAGAGGCAAGCTACAGAATGGGAGATGATATTTGCAAATGACACTACAGATAAAGGGCTGATATCCAAGATCTATAAGGAACTCCTCAAACTCAACACACACAAAACAGATAATCACGTCAAAAAATGGACAGAAGACATGAACAGACACTTCTCTAAAGAAGACATGCAAATGGCTAACAGACACATGAAAAAATGTTCATCATTATTAGCCATCAGGGAGATTCAAATTATAACCACATTGAGATACCACCTCACACCAGATAGAATGGCCAAAATTAACAAGACTGTAAACAACATGTGTTGGAGAGGATGTGGAGAAAGGGGAACACTTACAATGTTGGTAAGAATGCAAGTTGGTGCAGGCACTTAGGAAAATAGTGTGGAGATTTCCTAAGAAATTAAAAATAGAGCTTCCCTATGACCCTGCAATTGCACTACTGGGTATTTACCCCAAAGATACAGATGTAGTGAAAAGAAGGGCCATCTGTACCCCAATGTTCATAGCAGCAATGGCCACAGTCGCCAAACAGTGGAAAGAACCACCATGATGCCCTTCAACAGAGGAATGGATAAAGAAGATATGGTCCATATATACAATGGAATATTAAGCCTCCATCAGAAAGGATGAATACCCAACTTTTGTATCAACATGGATGGGACTGGAAGAGATTATGCAGAGTGAAATAAGTCAAGCAGAGAGAGTCAGGTATCATATGGTTTCACTTACTTGTGGAGCATAAGAGTAACATGGAGGACATTGGCAGATGGAGAGGAGAAGTGAGTTGGAGGAAATTGGAGGGGGAGACAAACCATGAGAGACTGTGGACTCTGAGAAACAAACTGAGGGTTTTGGAAGGGAGGGTGATGGGGTGTTGGGTGAGCTTGGTGGTGGGTATTATGGAGGGTGCATATTGCATGGAGCACTGGATGTGGTGCATAAACAAGAATTTTGGAACACTGAAAATCAAATCAAATCAAATCAAATTTTTAAAAAAGCATTAGGTTCAGAATAGGTCTGAAGCTAAGTTAATAGGAATTGGATACACGATGTCTTCCTGGATTAGCAATTTGTCAGAATGTTAAAGTATCAGGACAGAGTTTCTAAAATAATTCTAAATTTATAAGTGGTCCTTGAGAATGAAATGAGTGGGATGTTACACATTTGGGATGAAGCAGGAAACTGCTTTGTGGGCAGTAAGATGAGAATATAAGAAGCCAAGCAAATTCTGAGTTCTCATGAGAAGAATTTAAATATCCATTTGTAGATATAAATAAAAATTTTTCTGTTATAGAAGTCTGTAATGGGAAAGGAAATATACTAGCTTAAAGTGTTAGGACTGGCTTTCCACATAAATGAGTACATAAGAGTGTTTTTCAACATGTATTGTCTTGACCAGGAGATATGATTTCATTGGAATATATGAACTGAATAGTGAACTATTTGATATTGAATACAGATATGATTCAGTATGATTCTTGTTATTTTTTTTTCCTTTTAATTAATATGGATGGCCTAATATAATTGATAACACTATTCGAGTCATACTAACTCAAAAGTTTGAGAATCATCCTGGATTCACTCTCCTTCACCTCTTATGTCATCAGTTACCAAATCTCACAAATTCTACCTAATATATTTCTAAAATGTCTATGCCCAAATGTCTTTTTCTAAATTACTATGTGCATTTATGCATCTTTATATGTTCTTGACCTATTTTAATTATATTCTAGGTAAAGCCATTTATGACAGATCCCGCATATTCTGATTACTTTTGGTCACAAGAGCAGAACTCATTTTACTAATTAAGTTCCAGCCAATATAATATATAACTCCTGATCTCTTACCATTTAAGTCTCCAGCTCTGGTTGGAAGCCTCAAGTGGTGGTTTTAGGGTTAGGGAGGCATAGGGTTAGTATCTTCACTAGTCTTAGTCCATGACCTTCTCAGTTTCCTAAATTAGCCATAATCCTTGACCTGTCCCAGTTGGACCTGGGGTGGGGGAAGAGTAGTAAAAAGGAAAGATTCTACTTGACTGATATACTTGTAATCTGATCCAGATGGCTTATGATGATCACAATTTCAGGCTCATTATCTTAGGGGGCATGTTTTAAGGTTCCTTATAGAAGCTTCTACTGGAAAACCTCAATGGACAATCATTTGCTATGAGTAAGGTCCTTCTTCTGGCTGTGCCCACTGTTGATTCCCCACACTCCCCAGACTCAGGATGTCTTCGCCTCTCCAGATAGTCCTCTTATGTGGGATTATTTTTTTAGAAACACATCAGGACAGCTTGGCTCTGATGGAATTGGCCATCCCCATGCAATACTCTTTATCATATTTCCTCTACCTCAAACTATTCTAGCCTCTGCCATGCCCCATTAGAATTTTCTTAGTAAAATTAGACCCTATAATTTTGCCACCAAAGACCCTGTGCTCATCACAAGTTCTCTATTTGGGATGAAGAACCTCAACCTTAGCTTATGTTGGAAAGAAAGTACCCACTATTCTTTCATGAGAGAACATAGAGCCTACTGACAACACTCTCCAAAGGAACACTACTTTTCATTCAGCTCAGCCTTTTTTTCAAACTTCAAAAGCAGATAAAGAGCTAATGATGGTATAACTATTTCCATAATCTTGTAGTATGTTCTATATAAGCAATCTGGCACTTGCCCTTATTTGTTGCATTGTTCTTGCACTTTGCTCAGAACTCATGAGAGAAATAATCTCATTTTAATATCTGACTATAAATATGTCTCTGTCATTAAGTAGACTAAACACTTAAAGTCAGAAACCAAGGCAATATGAAGTGCTAATTAGAGCACAAAAATTGGGGCCAGATGTGCTATAGTTGAGATTGCTGTTCCATTACTTATAGATGGGAGACCTTGACCACATTATTTACTTTCTCTTGGATGTGGTTTCTTCATCTGTAAAATGGGGCTAAGAAACCTAACTTATAGTAACAGATGTCCTTTACTGAGCTTTTGCTTTCATATCATTTATTTAGCCTTGTGTGAAAAACAAAACAAAATCAAGTATGCAAATTCCTTTACATCTATTGTCTCGTTTTTATGAGATGGGATTTGTTATTTTCCCCCATTTATTGATGAGATATATGTTAATTAACATGACAAATTTATATAATTATTAATTATGCAGAAATGACAGCTGGGAATCTAGAAATGCAGTAGATGCTCAGTTAATACTTAATAAAATAAATATTTCTTATGATTTTACAGATAAGGAAATTGCTGTACATAAATATTTAATTAATTACCATATTTCACAAATCCAGTAAATGTTGTTTTCAGACTTGCACAGCTAGGTTTCTTAAAGTCTATTCTGTTTGAGTCAATGACTGACTCCAAACTCCATTGCACTTGCAAACTCATTAGCACACATACACATTTAAATATATAATGAGTTACTTCTGAGGTTTTTGAAGCAGAAAATATAAATTCATTTGTTCAGTTATTTTACTAATGTATGGGATAAAGTAAAGCTATAATACAGCCTTTATAATAAATTTTACATGGTTTTTAGAACAGGATATAATAAAAACTAATATGGATGTTCGAGTTTACTTAGTTTACTCACAATGTCCATTAGTATCACATGGCCAATATTGTTTAGGGGGCATACCCTGATAGAGTGTTTTTGTATGGTTTAATTTATAATTTTCTCAAAGAAAACAAAAACAGTCTCATATTTATCCTATTCACTTAACTTGTGTGGACTTATAAATTATGTCTTGCTAAGTTTCTGGCTTGAAGAATAGAGAGGCTAGGGGATTGGTCTTAAAAAAATAACAATATACTCAATGAGGAATCTTAAATAATAAATATCAAATAATTAAGCTATTGAATTATTAGCTTCATTTGATAATATATATTAGGTAAATAGTATATTTACCTAATTAGAAAAGTGCCTGATAATATATATTAGGTAAATATACTATTTACCTAATATATATTATCAAATATATAAAAAATATACTATTTACCTAATATATATTATCAGGCACTTTTCTAATCCTCAATTTAGTACAAGAGTATTTTAAATTTTCCTAGTTTTATTTTTTTCCTAGTTTTATATAAGTGAGGTAAGAAGACAAAATTACTGGATATATGGAGCATAATTTCTACTAGAAAAAATAAAACCCCAACAAAATAAGTAAAAAGAAACAAGGTGCAGGGGTTTTGATTATGGATATGGGTTGTTCTATTTTTAAGAGGGTAGCTAAGGAAAGCTTTCAAAGGAAAAAAAAGGGGGGGATATTCAAATAATGAGCTAAAGGAAGTGAGAGAGAAATTCCATCAAGTAGTTGGGGAGGGGAGAGCATCTCAAGCAGTTTGAAAAATAAAAATAAATAGTCAACATTGCACCAAGACTGGTGTTGGGAGAATAGCAAGGGAGCTGGTGAGCAGAATTCTCCAAGGAAGCAAGATGGCAGAAAGAGAAAATGGTAAAAAATGTGGGAAAAAATGTGACAGGAAGAGGGAAAATGATAACGGGCTTCACAAGACATAAAGATTTTAGCTTTTGCTTGGAGTGAGATTGGAAGATATTAGAGGGTTCTTAGCAGAGTGAGCCCATTATGTAATATGGGTTTATAAGTTGACTCTGACTGTCATGATAAGAGATGAATGAAAAGGGGTAAGGGCAGAAGAATCAAGGAGAATGGTGGAAGGCTACTGCAAGATTGAACGGAGGAATGATCTGATGGATCACTGTGGTCAATGGACTTACATTAGTTCATCTAAGAAGCTGTGGAGTTATTAAAAAGTAGTCAAATTCTGGACATTTAAGATAAAGCTGGTGGAATTTGCCAAACTATTAGAAGCAGAGACTAAGAGAAAGAGAAGAGTTGAAGATGGTTCAAGGATCTCTCACAGTATGAAAGGCTGGAATTGCTATTATACGAAATGGGAATCTATTATCCAATAGATTGGAGGAAGAACAAGTTTGGGCAAAGAACTAAATCATGGATTTGGATAGGTTAATGTGATATAGCCATTAAAAAATACAGTGGAAAACTCCAGTTGGCCAGTGGAGATTGAAGTCTGGAATTCCAGAAAAATTGCACACTACAGCAAATTACATTTGAGAAACCAAAGCATATTGATAATATTTAAATTCATGGGACTTGCACACTGTATTCCATACTATTATACAATTAAGATCTTTACTTTTGCAGACAAGCATACTTATAATTCATCTATTTAATACATATATTAGGAATATAGTATATACCTAAATATAGACATAAATTTACATGTGTGTGTTTATGTGTATACACACACACGCACACACATACACTCTACTCCTAGTTATACATCAGTTAAAATACTTATATCTTTTCACAAAAAGGCACATTCAAGACTGCTTATAACAACACTAGTTATACTATCCCAGGCTAGAAGCAACTCATATGTCCAACATAGATAGAAAAGATAAACAAATTCTGGTATATGTGTACAATGAAATATAAAGAGTAATGGTAATGAATGAGTTACAACTGTTTACAGTAATGTAGATAAATATCACACACAATATTGAGCCAAAAAATCCAGAATAAAAAAAAGCATATATTGTACTTTTCCATTTGTACAGGATGGAAAAAAGTGTGAGAAGTCAACTGGTGATTAACATTGGTGGGTTGTGACTTGACGGGGGGTACAAGGGGAACTTCTTAGGTGCTGATTTTGGTCTTTTTCTTCAACTCAGTGGTGATTACATCATAGTATTCACTTCTTAAAAATCACCAATGTGTACATTTATGATTTGCGTACTTTTTATTTTAATGTTATATTTCAAGTAACATTTACTTAAACTACCTTTCTTTATTGACCCCATTTCTCCTTCTAGCTAGTGATGTTGGAAAAGACATGATAGAGATGGAAAACCTGACACGGCAAGTGAAAGAAAACATTACTAGAGGAATGTCCTTGAATAGATGAAAAGAGATGGAAAACAGTACACAAGAAGACAATTTGTCCATTGCTAAGTATATGGGTAGACTGTGTCTGGAAAAGTGACATTGTGTGGGCACAGATGAAGGTAGGAAAGTGGATACTTGTTATTGTAAGAGCATTCAAATATCTGTATTTATTGGTTACATCTTTCCCATGAAATCAGAATCATGATGAAATCAGGTGAGAGGATGGGAAAAGAAGTGTTGGAAGTTTAAGGAGAGTGAAGGTAAAATGTAATCACTTAGGAGAGTAGGAGATTAACTTACTGGGGAAGTATTACAAGAATGTTGGACCCATATGATTTCAGTGTTCGAGAAACTGAAGTGAGCCAGACAGCGTGTGTGTCTGTGGACATATGTGGCAGTGTGTGTATATTATTTTCCAACCATATTCAATTATAACTGATATGAGAGCTAGAAAAATGGATTTAACCAGCATTATTATTTAGCTTAGTGGATAAGATAGTGTGAGAGAAGGAAAAAATAACTGAGTATATATGCAGATCAGTAAATTTAATGATTAAACATAGAATTTAATCTACATAAAGTTAGACATGAGGACATGAATAAAGTAAGTGATAGTGAAAGGTTAGTAAGATCATAGATTATGGATACAAATGGCATTGAAGGTTTTTAAGGCTTGAGGTACAAGAGGCAGTGAGATAAAAGGATAAGATGTGATAGGAAATTAAAATTTAAAATATGGAGTGTTGGTACTTAACATTAGAATGATAAGGTCAAGTGTAATATGGGAATAAGAGAAAAAAAGATGACATCATAAGAAAGAAAGAAAAAAAATGTTGGAGACCAGAATTTTGGTAAAATCATCTATGTTTATTATAATTTGATAAAATTATGCATTTATAATATTGAAATTACCATGAATGATGAGGTAAGTAGACTAAAAAAATAGCAATGACCTGAGAGTTAACTATTGAATATTAACTTTTAAAAGTGGACATGCATGATGGATATGTATGTGGACTTAGCATTTTGTATTTTGTAGTAGTGGAGTGAGAAGCAACAATACATATCTCAATTTATTTTTTAACTAGTGTGGTCATTTGGTTTAGAAGCTGAAAATTTTTATACTGTGTTAAGCTTTTTTTCTTTGATTATATTTATGAGAGAAATTTCATTTCAATTGAGTATGACAAGTTTATATAAATGTGAAGTTCATGGAACAAGGATGGCTTAGAAATGTACAGAATATACTTTTATTTTTATTTTTTATTATTTTTTATTTTTAAAATTTTTTAAAGATTTTATTTATTTATTTGACAGAGAGAGATTGCAAGTAGGCAGAGAGGCAGGCAGAGAGAGAGAGGAGGAAGCAGGCTCCCTGCTGAGCAGAGAGCCTGATGTGGGGCTCGATCCCAGAACCCTGGGATCATGACCTGAGACGAAAGCAGAGGCTTTAACCCACTGAGCCACCCAGGCGCCCCCAGAATATATTTTTAAATGAAGACAATAGTTGATTTAATTTTCTCCCAGAACAAAAAGAATACAAAGACAATGCGTAAAAGAAAAAAATCAGATAAATATGTCGGAATATAGTTTGCTTCTCTGATCTCACCAAAACAATGAAGAATACCTTCAAAATGTCCTTAACAATATTTAGATATTTTTCCTTAGCATATATTTGATTTTGGTGGCTTAGTTTTATGAATTTTTGTGAAATAATTAAATAGACTTAAATAGATTTAGTTGCTTCATCTGATCATAATATCCTTGTAAATATACATGTTCAAACAGTATTCCAACATTTTTACATATTATACTGAGATGTGCAAATTTATATAAAATGTAGACTCCTCCAGAACAGTTGAAATGTAGCACTTATTTATTCCCAAGGTCTTTCATTAAGAAACAATGAAAGACTTCTGTGCATGTTTAATGAATTTAAAATGACTTCAACTTTTTACAAAGTTTAAGTCCTCTTTCCATTTTAGTTATGGTACAAAAGTCATTTCAAGGTTCTCTGGTGATCTAAAGAGGTATCTCCAGAATCCTGCAGGTTGATGAAGAATAAAACTGGACGTACAATTCTTGGCTTTCATTTTAGTCTGTGAAGCCCCACTTTCATCTTTTTATATACTAGGATTCTGCTTAAGGTTATGTTGGAAACAATAGTTTTTACTGATGAAAAGAATAATGATGACAAATACATGATAGACAGAAATGGTCACTAGATCCCAGGATATGTTTTGTCTATATAACTATTCTACATACAGCACAAATAACTTATATTTAATAATTTTTTTAAAAATTTCTCCTCATTATATGACAAACTTTAAAGGGCAAAGATTTTAAGTCTGTTTTTTGTTTGTTTGTTTTGTTTTATTTTGTTTTGTTTTTTACAGGTTATCATAGCACCTGAAAATGTTTCTGATGTATATTAGCTGCTCCATGAATATTTGTTCGATAAAGGGATATGGAGACAGAAGCCTATGAAATTCTTAATCTTTCAACATTTGCCTTGCTTCCTTTAGGAAAAAAATAGGGGAAAAAAGTGTTACCTCAGTTGCGAAGAACAAAGGAGATGATGTGTGTAGAAATACTCTATACACTGCTGAGCACTCTCTCTATTAACCATAAAGTATAAGGCACAATTACTAGATAAAATAGTTTTCATTAGCTCAGCAATCAAAGGCACAAAAATAATACACAAATAAAGTTGCTGATATTTTTTCCAGTAACCTCAATCACCATGATAATTTGGAGTGAGAGATAATCACAAAGAGATAGGACAAAAAACTTGCAGTGGACATTGGCAGATAAAGGTGCTATAGTTTTATAAGGGAAACAGAATGTCCTAATAATAAGGCAAAAGCAAAAATGAAACCCAAATTCTCTCATGACCTCAGTTATCATCTGGGGTATATTGTTCCAATCAACTGGAATGATTTTTTTAAAGATTTTATTTATTTATTTGACAGACAGAGATCACAAGTAGGCAGAGAGGTAGGCAGAGAGAGAGAGAGAGGAGGAAGCAGGCTCTCCGCGGAGCAGAGAGCCTGATGCGGGGCTCGATCCCAGAACCCTGGGATCATGACCTGAGCCGGAGGCAGAGGCTTTAATCCACTGAGCCACCCAGGTGCCCCTGGAATTATTTTTTAAAAAACATTTTATTTATTTGAGAGAGAGAGGGAGAGAAAGTGAGTAGGAGGAGGGACAGAGGAGAGAGAGTCTTAAGCAGAGTTGGCTCTGTGGCCCTGAGCCTGGAGCCCAACAGGGGGCTCAAGCCCATGACCCCAATATGCCAATATGAGCCAAAACCAAGGCTCAGAGGCTTAACCTACTGTGCCACCCAGGCACCACTGGAGTAAATCTTAATAACCCTAATGTTACCATAGATAAAACAGTGATTTTATAGAATACAATGATACCCATGGAATGTTCTTTCTAGAGGAAAGCAGACTGTTAGACCGTGTTTATTAATTTAATAATTACATACTGTCCATCAGAATCTGTATTAGGCATTTTATATACATTATCTGATTTAACTGTCATAACATCTCTAAGAGTTTCAAATTATTTTTCTCATCGAGCTGCAAAGAAATGAATGGGTTTGTGCACTGACCCAAGCAAAATGTAGATTTGAAATTTCAATTTCACTTTTTCTAGTTCTAAATGTGTATTCATTCATTTTGGAAAATGAAGCCATACCCCAGTAAGAAATAGGTGGAAAAATTTGGTGAAGCAATAAAAATGAATTAAAAAAAATAAAAGCTACTACAAATAAAGCCCCTGTTACAAAGAAGCAACATTTTCACACACAATGTGATGGTCAGAATACCACTAGAATTCAGATGAGTGAAAACTAAGAAAAATAGGATTTGAACACATAGATTATCATTAACAAAGTACTAAAAATGTATAGAATCCCTAATCCAATGTTTACAGTTATTGCCCATATCTGTGCAATTATACTTATTTTGACAGTTTTGTTTACTTAAAATATTTTTCTTTTACTTAAAAATTTTACTTAAAGTATTTTCCTATGATGTATGTCAACCATATTGAACTCATACTTTTATCACCTTCATAAAGTTTCAATTAAATAAAAACATCCTGAATTGCTGGATTAAATACAGTAAAGGCATAGTAGATTTACCCTCTCTTTCATTCTAGAAACAACACAAAATTAACAAGGAAAGTTAAGTCCTAAATCTGCTATAATAAAAGTAACTGACTGAGAAAAACCACATAGTTAAAAATGTATATTTTTAAAAACAGTCAATATTAGATAAAATTCACCTTCAAATAAGTGACAAATTCAGGAAACATTAGCAAAAATATTGACTTGGAGTGCAGGGATAGTGTCCTTATTCATATAACCTAACTGTTGAGAACCTGTAGAGACAGAATTAGAAGAAAAACTTTTCCTGGGCCTGATTCAGTTCAGAGAAACACAAAGAAATACTGAGTGCCATATGTGAAGGGAGCAGTCTGTCTCTTTGGATTCTTTGAATTTTAAAGTCTAAGAAGCTACCACTTCATCCATTATTGGAAAATATTGCAAATGGCTAGTTGAGAAAAGTTATTCATTCAATTATGAATAATGTAAAGAAGAGGACACAACCTCCATACAAAAATCAAAATAATTGAAAAAGTAGAAGTAACACTTCCCAATAGATAAAAACACAACAAAACAAACAAACAAAAAAAACCTCTATGGAAAGATGTTGCCACACAGCAGATCAAACTAAATAAAAATTTCACTGTTAATGCTGTGCAAGATATCCAATCAACCAGGCCACTTAATGATTTGGTGTCAATAGAGATAAGATTTATCTAACTGTTCATAAACAGTCATACAGTGGTATTTTTCTCTAGAGTGTTTCATCTGAATACCTGATGCATTCTTCTTATACTCGAGCTGAGAAATACACACACTGGGATTTAGGGAGGAGCTGAAATGTAGATCTCAGTTTATGTCATATAAGTAAAGCACCTTACTCTGAATTTCCCCCATCATTTTTAAAGCTAGGGAAAAAAAACAGCTGTTTTGCTTAGATGGCAATCATTTACGTGGTTATTGGGTGTTCTAGAGCAAATTTTTCACAGTGGGAGGCTTTTTACAGATAAGAAATTCATCATTGATAGAGGGAAAGATTGCAGAAACAGTCTAGTTAAATGTTATTATGGGGAAATTGCACATTTTGTCCATTTAAACATTATTGCTTTGTTTTGGAGTGTAGATTCAAATAAGCTTTAGAATATAAAATTTCCAAGAAGTCATTTTCTTTAAGAAACTAGCTAGGTTAAAAATAAACTTTTGTCAGCAGAAAAACTGTTTAGCTAACTGTTTGTAATCCTTAGCTGGAGAAGAGCAGAGGGAATCAAACTCCATCAATTGTGTGATAAATAGCCTGGACTGTAGAACTTTCAAGCAGAGGGTAATCGTGTGAGAGAAGCACACACACTAGACAATATTTTTATCCCTTAAATTAAAGTCATGGGATTGCAGGGTAGAGAGGTTAAAGTAGAGGGCACAGTCATTGAATTTGATTTTTTTTTCTTTTTGTTCAGTTTTATTTTGATCCAGGCAGTGAATATATTAAAAAAAGCTCCTCTTACTCAATCTGCATGGGTGTAAATACCTGAATCCTAGGGAGATGAGTTCAGTTTGGCAGCTTAGCTAATTGAAAAACATTGACACCCAAATTGACCTGCTTATTTCTTACCTCTGAGGCCACAAGCCTCATATTGGCAGGAGCAGCTGGGGCAGCATATAGAACACATCAAGATGTGTCTGAGCATAAGTCGTTTTTTGAAAAATGGAAGGGTTATAACCGTGGATAGATAATTAGCAAATGATATCATGTAAGAATGGTCAGTGGTACTTCAAAGTACTGATAGTACTATTTTTCTTTGGTACTTGTATTAAAGTAGCTTCTGGTTCTAAATAATTTAAAAAACTTGCATATATATGTATATATGTACATTAAGTTGTAATTTTGACAAAATAGGCCATGAGCTTTTGGCATATTCTGTTACTTTTAATAAATCTGGTTAACTTAAATTTTAACATGTTTTCTAGATTTTAAGTCTTCTCTATTTAGTTTTTGTCATAGATATTGCCATTTTTAATAGTTAACTAAATTTTTTTAAGGACTTCCATTTCAGTCAATTTAAAATTCTAAAAAAACCCATACAGTAAAGTTTGCATTCTACATGAAATAATACTGGTGATTATCTTTGCGAAGAGTGAAAAAAGATAGTACAAGAAGTAAGAAAAAAGAGGAGATAATGAAAATAAATGCAGCAGGGAGAGCTAGAAATACATTAAAATATAAAGATGCAGAGAGGTTTCATTCTTAACACAGACACCACAAGTTTTCTTCTCAGTATATTCTCCTCTAATCAGTTAAATACACTTTACCACTGTGAAATGTCTCTTATTTTAAAAAGAAATATTAACTGTAGAAAGAGATATGGAGTTTTTTTTTTTATCAACTCTCTCTTACTTATTTCTTACTTTTGAGTTTTCTTTTATGTAAGTCAGGCATTTTTTTCTCCATCTCTCTCTAGAGCAAAATACTTTAAATTAGTGAACTACACTCATTTTCCCAATTCCTCTTCTGTGGTTGTTTCTTGAAGCTATTACAATAAGGCCTCCATTCCTATCATACCACCCAATCTGTGCTCATTAAAGTTACCAGTATCCTCCAGTTAAATTAATACACTGGTAATTTCTCAGCTTTTATCTTTCTTGATTCATTTGCAGTATTTGACAAAATAGATAACCTCCTTTTTCTAGAAAACATATACTTCATTTGCCTTCTGGGCTCACACTACCACTATCTCACAAGTCTCTTTTACTCAGTTCCTTTCCAATTTTCTCCCATCTACTATTTTCTGTGGGATGGATTATTTCTCCCACAGTTCAATTTTCTTTCATTAGAGTAGTTAGTACATTTATATTTAGTGTACTATTTATATGGCTGTACTTTATTTTCTGCATTTGGTTAGTTAAATATTTTCTAGTATTCCATTCTATTTTTTCTACTGGCTTTCGTCATACTTTTATATGTATGAATATGTATATATGTACTTATATATATAGATGTGTGTTGTATATTGTGATTTCTAATTCTTCCTCTACTTATTTTTAATATTAAACCACTTCATATAAAATGTAAGAAGTTTGCAAGAGTACAGTTCTATTAAATCTCCCATCCCTAATTTGTCGCATATTTGTATATTCTATGTACATTCATTCAGATTTTCTATATGCTATCATTTTCCTGCAATCTGAAGAACTTCTTATGGCATTACCTTCTATCATTACTTTTAGTACAATTTTTCTGTTGACAGATGTTCTCTTTTTTTCTCTTTATATGAAAATATGTTTTTTCAAATAAGTGCTATTTTGGTGGGATGTAAGATTCTGGAGAATAGCTAATATAAATATATTTTTAGCACTTTAAAGATGTGGTCTTCTTGTCTACATTTCTGTATGATCAGAAGTCAACCATAAGTTTTATTTTTGTTTCCCTACATAGAAGGTGTCCTTTCTTGTGTTGCCTTCAAAATATACCTAGGTCTTGCAAAGTTTGATTCTGATATGCTTATGGATGACTTTATTTTATTCAACTTGAGGTACACGAAGCATCTAGTATATGCATTAATAAACATTAATACTTTTCACAAATTTGGTGATATTTCTTTGGATATTTTTTCTCCTCTATTCTCTATGTTTTCTCAGTCTTTGACTTCATTACATCTGTGTTGGACCACTTTTCATTGTCCCACAAATCCCTGAACATTTTTTCAATGTTTTCAATATTTTCTATTTTTTCATTGAATTAGATATTATTTTATTGATCTATATTCAAGTTCACTAACCCTTTATTTTGCAGTATCTGATTTCCATTAACTTTTTCTAGTCATATCACATATATTTTTTGTGGTTTTAAAATTTAATATAGTTTCTTTTCCCCGCTGAAGGTCTCCATTTATTTACTCATTGTGTCTATCTTTTCCTTTAAATCATTAACTGTACTTATAATGGCTGTTAAAAAATTCTTATTTGTTAACGTTAACATCTGCAGTCACCTCAAATTTTATTTTTAGTGACTTTTTATTAACTTCTAATGGGTCGTATTTTCCTCCTTCTTCAAGTCAAGTATGTTATGCTTGACATTGTGCATTATAGTTCATAGGGTATATGAATGATGTTCAGTTCCTAAAAGATTACTGATTTTTGTTTTGTTAAGAATCTTGATCTAGTAAAATTTGGTTTTATTCTTTGAAGTAGTATATCTACTTCTTTTCTTCTCTCTTTTCTTCCTTCCCTCCTAATTCTATGCTTTGTCTTCAATCATGAACATTGTACTGATTTTGATGACATGGCCTTTTGGAATTTCAGATGAATGATCAGCTGCCTAGATTTAATTTTCATTGACAAAGTAAGATTACCATCATTTTTAATATGTCATGACCTCTGAAATCTCTGTTCTGATCTTAGTCCCCTGACAGCTGCTTTCTATTAGATCTCGTTAGAATCTTACCCTATACATGTGCAACCCAGCCCTCAGACAAATAGCCCCAGGGAAGCCCTCTGCATATTTCTGTGTCTGCCTTCTGTGAAACTCCCTACTGTCCACTAACCTGCCCCACAAATTTTAGCTACTTCAGCAAACCTTGATTTTACCTTCTCTGTTCACCAAGACTGTGATCTCATTAGGATGTAATTCAGAACATACCCTCAGGCAGAAAGTTTGGATGAACATAAGGTTCACAGTAGTTATACTTTTCTCATGGATCACAGCTCCTGAGATGCCTGATGCTCAATACTTGAAAACAGATTCACATGTTTTTCCCATTTTCATATAGTTTTCTTGTGAGGACAAGTCTGATTCTATGGCTAGAAACCAAAGTCTGCACTTCTCACATATCTTGACTAGCAATTGTTTTCCCAGTTAATTTGAGTTACTAACCATCACTTATAAATGTAAGCATTTTTCTGAAGTTAAAGCAATGCTTTATTTCCAGTAGCTCAACGAAATATGGAAGTCATGCTTGACTCTTCTCTTTGATTCTGTACATTCATTCCACTAGTAAACTCTAGTTTTGCCTTCAAAATATATGCATAATATTTATCCATGGCATGGATTAACCATCCAATATTTCCACAATATTCCAGCCTTTTTGGACAGAATTACTTCAGCAGGTTTCAATTTAGGTTCTTCCTTCTATCTTTGACCTTTCAAGGTTGTCATTATCTTATACAGCATTTTTGTGCTTCTTTGGAAGAGATGCCACCTATGATCAAAAACTTTCAGTCGTTTTTTGTCTTAGTCAGAAAGAGTTCACACGTTTTTGGAGCAGCCTGATAGGATATAGGATTCCACTCCTTATTATCTTCATCTTCTATCACTCTTCCTTTTTTTATTCTTCTGTAATGCTAGCCTCTTTATTATACTTTCAGTGGATGAAGTTTATTCCTACCTCAGAGCCTCTGCACAGACTTTCCCTTTGACTAGGACACTTTTCTGCAAATATGTACATTGGCTTCCAACTAAATATCACTTTTTCAATGAGGCTATCTCTGACCTCTTGATTTAAAGCAGTTTTTTCTCCTCTTATCCATAACCATAACCATACCTGGGAATCACTATCTTTCACACTCAGTCTATTGAATCGAGGGATGAAAATTATTTAAATAGACCAAGAAATAAGTGATATTTACAATAGATTTTTGTCACTATTGCCATAATGTCTTTTTTGTGGGAAGTGGTACAAAAAATGAACCTTCACTTTCAGAAAACAACCTTTTATAAGCTGGACATTGTCAATTCTGGATCCATGTCCAATGTAATAGACTATTTAATAGTGTCTTGTAGTTAGTATACCATTAGGTCTACTTTAAAGCCATCATTTTTGGGGTACCTGGGTGGCTCAGTGTTAAGTGTCTGTCTTTAGCTCAGGTCATGATCCCAGCATTCTGGGATCAAGCAGCATTTTGGGCTCCCTGCTCAACAGGAAGCCTGCTTCACCTTCTCCATCTCCCCTGTGCTTGTGTTCCCTCTCCTGCTAGCCCTCTCTGTCATAAAAAAAAATAAAATATTTTAAAAATAATAAATAAAACCATCATTTTCTTATTCTCCATTCTCAAGTTCTATAATTGATTTTAATAACTAGAAACCCCTAAAGAAAAGTCTAAATTATACATATTTTTATAGGAATACTTATTGTTTTACCATTATGAATAACTCTTGTCTGTACCATGTATAGGTTAAAGTAAGCTCCTGTTTTTAACATCATGTTTTGATAACAAGAGCCAAATATCTAAAATATATATCAATATTAATAAATGTAGACATGCAGAAGCATTAAATTAATAATTTATTGAGTTCAAATATTAACTATGATTAAACATTGTAGACATTATAAATCTTAATGTAATTTATCTTCTACATTTCTGGTTTTCCACATATAATCTAATTCCTCAAGGGCACATATAATCTAATCACAGTGTCTGGCATATAGTATGTTTGGCCTGCAAAAATATATTGAGAAACCCACAGGAAGATTGCAAGATCTGGGTTTGATTGTTAGGAGAAAGGATGATGATAGATTGAGGAATTTAAGGGTATATTTGCCCATGGCATGGCTTAGATAAAAATGTTTCTAAAAGAATAGATTGCTGTTTAATGGGAAATTAAAATAAAATAAAATAATAATAAAATTAAATTAAATTAAAAAGTGTGTGGCTTAATAGTGTTTTAATAGTAGATAGATGCAAAATGTACAGAGTCATTTAAGGACACTGAAAAATAGATTACCTGAACAGCAACTGTTGTCAGCAATATATGATAGAAATGAAAAACCCAGTCATTTTATATTTTAGAGATATGATCATGGCCAGCTGCTGACATAGACCACCCTCAGTTCTTTAGAATATGGGCCTGTCCAACTTGGCTCCTTGCTTCATCAAAGCATGCACTCTGTGAGGGAATAGAGTAGTCTCTCACAAGAAGGACTTCAATTTTAGGTAATCTAATCATTGAAGTGACATCCTTTGCCATGGCCATGGCCACAGGTATTTCTGAAGAGCAGGGGCAATACAGGAATGAAAGCCATAGCATAAGGATTATTGGGGTGCCAAACTGGAGACTGCCTGCCACAGTTATTCACAATGTGTTCTTGGTTGCTGGAATCACTTGTGTACTTTTTGTTTTTACTGTCAATTATCTGAATTCTCTTAATATTTCTTAAGTTAACTTGCATAGCCTAAAATGTTGTACTTAGCCTTTGTTGGTGTGAATATTTGGAAGGATCCTTCTATCAAAATTTGCTAAGACTCTAAGATATACTACCTTTGCCCTTTATACTAAGATGCCAAGTCAAATTTGAAATTTAATTATGGTATCTTTGTTAATCTTGGTAGTTAAACTATTTGACTTTTTCCTCTTTTCCAAGTCTCTGTTTACATAATTTTATTTTAATAGTAATATAAGAAGGTCATAAATATCCTAAGGATATAAAACTTGTTTTGTTACCTAATAATTCTGGATTGAAGACATAACTATATCTTCATGTATGCATGTTTGTATGTGTATAATATACACAGATAATTAGATAGATGAGTAGATTGATAGATCAATCTTTAGATATTAAAACATAATAAAATTATTCTGTTCAATAGTTAGATTTTCTTTAAAATTCCAAGTCATTTATGACTATCCTTTTCTCTTATAGATTTTTAAAACACAGCTGCTCTCTAATATTTTATTCTTTACAAACTGTTATTTGCCTCTATGTTGATTCTAGTTTTCAGTTATAGGGACATCTGTCGTATTCCTAAAATATTGTTCTGAAAGCTATCTAAGATGTCTAAACAACAAAAATTCAGTATGCCTAGGTCTTAAAATTAAAGATACTGTTTCATGTATCAGAATTCTTTTTGATTCTAATTTGAATGAGTTCCAAAGGGCTTTTTCACTCTTTTTACTATGTCTGGGTTTATAGACTTTGAAGGCAAATGCTGTCATATTTTTAGATGATATAGCTTTCTGACTATTTTCTTGGTAACTACTTGTGGTAACAGCAGAAAGGCTAGTACCTCCCTCTTGAATTTCTTTCTTAAATTATTCAGTAACTATGAGAAAGCATATTTAGTCTGACAGGGGTCACCAATCCTACTCTGAGAACCAGATAAAACACCACAGGAAATCAGATTGGTTTCATTGATTTATCAGTCAAGATCCTCCTGAGAACTGGCTCATACAGTTTTAGGGACTGGCAAATCTAGGCTAGGCTGCTAGCCTAGAAATTCAGGCAAGAGTTGAGAGTATAGTCTTGAGGGAGAATTCCTTCTCTGAAAATGTTTTTGTCTAAGCTCTTCAGTAGATCAAGTGGGGCCTACTCAGATTATTAAGGGTAATCTTTATTTAAAGTCAACTGTTTGCAAATGTTAACCTTATTGATATAACACATTCACAGCAACATTTAGACTGGCATTTCACCAAACAACTGGGCACCATAGCCTGACAAAATAGACCATAAAATTTAACCATCACTCTTCTGAAATACAGTTTTAAAATTGGTCCTTCACATTGTGGCAAACACTGAGTACTTTAGTGATCATATACCTAGTTTTAGATTCCCTGCCAGCCATGTGGTATTATTGCATTATACTAGAGCTCTAACATCACCATACAATTTGTAAAAAATCTTTCCTCAAAGTATAACCAGAGTGCTAGGATGGTGGAATCCATTTGCATTTCTAGTCATATAAATTGCGACAACCAGCCTTCTTACATAGCACTCAGTCTATGTACATTACCACTTTCTGTCTATATATGTTTTTTTTCTTTTCACTTAATTTTTTAATTTTTATTTTTTTATAAACATATTTTTATCCCCAGGGGTACATGTCTGTGAATCGCCAGGTTTACACACTTCACAGCACTAACCATAGCACATACCCTCCCCAATGTCCATTACCCCACCCCCCTTTCCCTCCCCCCTCCCCCCAGCAACCATACCACCCTGAACGTGCCCGATCTTGTCTCTCTATATATGTTAATGGAATTTTATTTCAAGGATCACTTTGGGGGTGCATAGGTGATACAGTTGGTTAAGTATCCGACTGTTGGTTTCAGCTCAGGTCATGATCTCAGGATCATGAGATCAAGCCCTGCATCAGGCTCCATGCATTGTGCTGAGTCTGTTTAAATTTCTCTCCCCCTTTCCTCCACCCTGCCCCCATCTCTGTCTCTGCCTCTCTCTCTCTCTCCCAAATAAACAAATCTTAAAAAAAAAAAAAAAAAAAAAAAAAAAAAGATTCCTTTGTTCTTTGATCCCACTCATTCTTGGTCAGGAAAACCCTTGATGTATCATGGCCAACTTGCTAAACTTCAAATTAATTCTTTCATATAAGGAAGATCATTTCCTCTCCTCTCCTTTCCACAGACAGGTTTTTGGTTTTGTTTTTTCCCTTTCCATAGACTATTTACTCTACCTGGATCAATTGCCCTTTTCCTTATGCCCCATTTTTTACTTAATTTCTCATGTCTCTCAACTGTTAATTTGCTATGGAAGCTTTCCTGACTACCCAGTTTAAGGTAAATTGTACTCTCTGTGCCCATCATTTTATGTTCTGTAGTTCTTACTTTATCACACTATATATAGAAGTTTTTGTTTTGTTTTGTACTGTTTTATGGATTTGGGGGAATGTGTTTCTGCTTTTAGGTAATGATTTTTTTGGCCTCTGTCTTCTGCGTGCAGTACCACCTTTTGATTCAGGTAAGAGAGTTCTCTACGCTAGACCTGTGCTTTAGAGGGCTCCGTTCAGGTCTTTCCATGTCTGCCCTTTATCCCATAAATTGAGGAGTCTGTTGGAGCAAAGGGATCTGCCTACACTTTGCCATTTTCTTGTCCTCTGACCACACTCTAGGAATCCAGCAACTTTAGAAGTTCATGCTCAAATGGCTTAAAGTTCTCTTGTCTTGAAGATAGGCCTCTAAACTAGAGTGGCCAGAGGAAAGTGTGGGTTTGAATGAAGCCTGAAAATGTGATTTGGAATGTCCACATATGTATAGTAAAGAAATATCATAGTGTGGTACCAAGGGGAATTTTAGAGAGGAGATGGTCTAAGGGAAATTGTGTGTGGGAAATTTGAGAGTTGGGGACCTAAAGCCAGGGACTGATTGCAGAAAACCACCATATGCTCAGCTGGAACTCAGTGATCCAACAATTATATTTTCTTTAAATACTTCTTGTTTTTAAAACTTTTATTTATCCATTTAAGGCAGAGAGAAAAAGAGAGCACAGACAGGCAGGGAGAGAGGGAGAGAGAGAAGTAGGCTCCCTGCTGAGCCCATGTGGGACTCCATCCCAGGGCCAGAGCAGAAGTCAGATGCTTAACCGACTGAGCCACCCAGGCTCCTATATGATCCAACAGTTCTAAATTCAGAACTGGCCTTTCTCTTGTTATGAAAATACATTTGGCAAAGCAAAAGGACAGAGCATATTTTACTTAACACTGATTTATAATTTTATATATTCTGACATATGGTACTTTGCTTTATCTACTGTAGATTGTGTGCTTAATGAGAGAAAGGGACCTCTTTATCCTGTTTGCTACTCTCCCCAGATTTTGATACATGTCCTTCAGTGAAGATTTGCCTTAAAAAAATTAAATAGGTGAAAAATTCTAGATTAGAAGGTAGGACGACCAAGTTTTTGGTCCTAGGCTGCTTCTAAACTGCTATTTGGCTTTATACAAATCATTTGGTCTCTTGGCTTTCAACTGTAAAATATGAGAGTTTAAATTTGATTATTGCAGAGTTATATTCCAGATATAAAACCCATTTACAGGGGCTTCATTAATATGAACTGATGTATATTTAATTACAACAAAAAAGTAAAGGTAGAGCAGAGAGATATAATTATTGTAGTTAAAAGCAAAACTGATCAGATTCAACACATGGACACCAATCCTTATAATACCTTGTACATCTCTGCTGTACTGTACAGCTTTTAATCTTTATTTCTCTGAGGAATCCCAGGAAAGGTGGTGAAGGATGTTTAGTTCTCCCATTTTACAGATGCAGAGGAAAGGCAAGAAAAGATTGACTGTCAGCATGCTTACCAGGAGAACAAAAGTTGTTTTTTTCTGTAAAATCTTGATTCTCCTGGGGACCCAATGCAGGCTATGAACTGAATTAGTCCTCATAGCTGGGACTGAAGGAGAGCTAGCATGGGTGGGCTCTACATAATGCTTTTTCCACCCTATCCGCACATGAGTCAATTTGGATGATTGTTTCCCAAAAAGCCAAAGAAATATGATAAATGGCATCTTCATCCTAAAAACACATGGCCTTTACTGTTTCTCTGTTCTGCTCGACTGTATGTTAATATCTCCATTTGTCTTTTACTTGCTTGTTCCGAGAGATATACACCTTTAATGTGTTAGGTATCTATAATCATCAGCTTGTATCTTTCTTTGGGCAGTACAGTTTCTCTTTTAGTCATGTTAATTTCTCCATTTACTATCCCAGAGCAGAAAGAAATAATATTTTCTTTTACAGAAAAACAAATTGTTCTTTCATCTTTCATCTTAAACTTTGATCAAGTTATCTAGTTTTAATTTCCCTAAACCTAAAGTACCCTTCATCTTATTTATAGTGTTTTCTTTTTTGTGTGTGTTAAAATTGTCAAAACACAAAATGTAAGAATATTACTGAGCTCTAGCACTGACTAGAATTACATATCTAATCTGTTGAAATTTATAGGAAATATTTACAAATATTTCTGAATTGTCAATTCTTTTTAATTTTTTATAAAACTGTGTATATGCATTTAAACAATTGCTATACTGATAAATTTGTAATGCTAAAGAGATTTCAATCCAGATTTACATTTGATTTTTAGCTAAGTGAAAGAATGTTAGATGTATGGAGATATATGTGAAATCTTGAAGTATGTTCAAATTAGCATTTTGTTAAATTAATAAATATGTCAATCAAGTAATAGATATTAAATTCTTACTATATAAAATGTTTGCTAAACATCAAATATGCACAAGATAATGCCCTAGTTTTATGGAAGTCTAATAGAAAGTAACTGAAAACCATGGAAATTACCATTTTTTCAATAGTTCAGATATTGATTAAGATGATTTTCTAAATTTATAACTAAATATCCTTTAATATTTATAGCTGTAAGATTTCTCATTTAAATACACTTACAAATTATTTATATGAGAGAGACAGGTAGAAAAGAGAAAGGAAATGTTTATTTATAGGGAAGTAAAAATTTAGAATTCAATGAGAGAAATATTTAATAGTGAACAGATTTGACTAAGAAGGATTTTCACTTTGTTTTGTTTTTGTTTGTTTGTTTTTTGTTTTTGTCTTGAAACTATCAGTATCTGTATTCATTGACTTTTTTTCAATTAGTTAATCATGTGATTACATTATACAAATGAGCAATTTTTACTTTTTTTTCTTTTTAATTGATGCTTAAAGGCTTTTTCCCATTCATTCCTTGAATTCTCTTCAAATGCCAAAAGCAAACTTGTGAAACCAAATTATAAGATCAGTTTTTGTACTTTATGCAATTCCAAGATATTCTGGTAGTAATGAAAGGAAAGTTGATACTCTATTCTTCTTTCAATTTTAGTTCTTATTCATTATATCAGCTTCTCAAGACATTGCATTTTTTTGCATCACTTACTTTTTAATTTTTATTAATTATTTTTATTAACATATAATGTATTATTTGCCCCAAGGGTACAGGTCTGTGAATCATCAGTCTTTTTTTTTTAATTAATCATCAGTCTTAACACACTTCATAGTACTCACCATATCATATACCCACCCCAATGTCCATAACCCAACCACCCTCTCCACACCTCCCCTCCCCACAGCCCTGAGTTTGTTTTGTAGGATTAAGAGTTTCTTATGGTTTGTCTCCCTCCTGATCCCATTTTGTTTCATTTTTTTCCTTCCCTACCCCCCAAACCCTCCACTCGGCCTCTCAAATTACTCATATCAGGGAGATCATATGTTAATTGTCTTTCTCTGATTGACTTCCTTCACTCAGCATAATACCCTCTAGTTCCATCCATGTCATTGCAAATGGCAAGAGTTCATTTCTTTTGACGGCTGTATAGTACTCCATCACATATATATATATGTGTGTATATAAGAAGATGATGGGATATATATATCCCACCATCTTCTTTATCCATTCATCTAGTTGATGGACATCTAGGTTGTTTCCATAGTTTGGCTATTGTAGACATTGCTGCTATAAACATTCAGGTACATGTGCCCCTTTGGATCACCACATTTGTATCTTTAGGGTAAATACCCAGTAGTGCGATGGCTGGATTGTAGGGTAGCTCTATTTTCAACTTTTTGAGGAACCTCCATGCTGTTTTCCAGAGTGGTTGCACCAGCTTTCATTCCCACTAACAGTGTAGGAGGGTTCCTCTTTTTATGCATCCTCTCCAACATCTGTTGTTTCCTGATTTTTAATTTTAGCCATTCTGACTGGTGTGAAGTAGTATCTCATTGTGGTTTTGATTTGTATTTCCCTGATGCCAAGTGATGTTGAGCACTTTTCATGTGTCACTTGGCCATCTGGATATCTTCTTTGAAGAAGTGTCTGTTCGTGTCCTCTGCCCATTTCTTGATTGGATTATTTATTTTGGGGTGTTGAGTTTGATAAGTTCTTTATAGATTTTGGATACTATCCCTTTATCTGATATGTCATTTGTGAATATCTTCTCCCATTCTGTCAGCTGTCTTTTGGTTTTGTTGACTGTTTCCTTTGCTGTGCAAAAGCTTTTGATCTTGATGAAGTCCCAATAGCTCATTGTTGCTCTTGCTTCCCTTGCCTTTGGTGATGTTTCTAGAAAGAACTTGCTGTGGCTGAGGTCATAGAAGTAGCTGCCTGTGGTCTCGAGGATTTTGATGGATTCCTGTCTCACATTGAGGTCTTTCATCCATTTTCAGTCTATTTTTGTGTGTAGTGTAAGGAAATGGTCCAGTTTCATTCTTTTGCATGTGGCTGTCCAATTTTCCCAACACCATTTGTTGAAGAGACTGTCTTTTATTCCATTGGACATTCTCTCCTGCTTTGTTGAAGAGTAATTGACCATAGAGTTGAAGGTGTATTTCTGGGCTCTCTATTCTGTTGCACTGATCTTTGTGTCTGTTTTTGTTCCAGTACCATACTGTCTTGATGATTAAAGCTTTGTAATCATCAGATCTTGAAGTCTGGAATTGTGATGCCACCAACTTTGGCTTTCTTTTTCAACATTCCTCTCTCCATTCGGGGTCTTTTCTGGTTCCATATAAATTTGAGGAGAATTTGTTCCATTTCTTTGAAAAAATTTGATGGTATTTTGTTAGGGATTGCATTAAATGTGTAGATTGCTTTAGGTAGCATAGACTTTTTCACAATATTTGTTCTTCCAATCCATGAGCATGAAATGTTTTTCCATTTCTTTGTGTCTTCCTTAATTTCTTTCATGAGTACTTATACTTGTCTGACTATAGGTTTTTTGCCTCTTTGGTTAGGTTTATTTCTAGGTATCCTGCAGGTTTGGGTGCAATTATAACTGGGATTGGCTCGTTAATTTCTCTTCTGTCTTGCTGTTGGTGTATAAAAATGTAACTGATTTCTGTGCATTGATTTTATATCCTGAGACTTTACTGAATTCCTGTATGAGTTCTAGCAGTTTTGGAGAGGAGTCTTTTGGGCGTTAGCATCCTACAAAAGAATGAATGGGTCAACCAGGAAATTAAAGAAGAATTGAAAAAACTCATGGAAACAAATGAAAATGAAAACACAACTGTTCAAAATCTGTGGGACACAGCAAAGGTGGTCCTGAAAGGAAAGTATATAGCGATACAAGGCTTTCTCAAGAAACAAGAAAGGTCTCGGGGCACCTGGGTGGCTCAGTGGGTTAAAGCCTCTGCCTTCGGCTCAGGTTATGATCCCAGGGTCCTGGGGTCAAGCCCCGCATTGAGCTCTCTGCTCAGCAGGGAGCCTGCTTCCTCCTCTCTGCCTGTCTCTCTGCCTATTTGTGATCTCTCTGTCAAATAAATAAATACAATGTTTAAAAAAGAAAAAAGAAACAAGAAAGGTCTCAGGTACACAACCTAACCCTACACCTAAAGGAACTGGAGAAAGAACAGCAAAGAAAGCCTAAAGCCAGCAGGAGAAGAGAAATAATAAAGATCAGAGCAGAAATCTCTGCTTCTTTCAGAGCAGAAATGTCTGAAATAGAAACCAAAAAACAGTAGAACAGATCAATGAAACTAGGAACTGGTTCTTTGAAAGAATTAATAAGATTGATAAACTCCTGTCCAGACTTATCAAAAAGAAAAGAGAAAGGACCCAAACAAATAAATAAAATAAATAAAATCATGAATGAAAGAGGAAAGATCACAACCAACACCAAAGAAATACAATTATAACAACATATTATGAGCAACTATGTGCCAGCAAATTTGATAATCTGGAAGAAATGGATGCATTCCTAGAGACGTATAAACTATGAAAACTGAACCAGGAAGAAATAGAAAACCTGAACAGACCCACAACCAGTAAGGAGATTGAAGCAGTCATCAAAAATATCCCAACAGGGGCGCCTGGGTGGCTCAGTGAAAGCCTCTGCCTTTGGCTCAGGTCATGATTCCAGGGTCCTGGGATCGAGCCCCACATTGGGCTCTCTGCTCCACGGAGAGCCTGCTTCCTCCTCTCTCTGCCTGCCTCCCTGCCTACTTGTGATCTCTCTCTCTCTCTGTCAAATAAAAAAAAAACAAAAACAAAAACAAACAAACAAAAAAACCTTAAAAAAAAAAAAATCTCCCAACAAATAAGAGCCCAGGGCCAGATGGCTTCCCAGGGGAATTCTATGAAACGTTTAACAAAGAATTAATGCCTATTTTCCTGAAACTGTTCCAAAAAAATAGAAATGGAAGGAAAGCTTCCAAACTCATTTTATGAGGCCAGCATTACCTTGATCCCAAAACCAAAGACCCCACCAGAAAGGAGAATTACAGATCAATATCCTCTATGAACACAGATGTGAAAATTCTCACCAAAATACTAGCCCGTAGAATCCAAGAGTATATTAAAAGGATTGTTCACCACGACCAAGTGGGATTTTTTCCTGGGCTGCAAGTTTGGTTCAACATCTCAGATCAGTCAATGTGATATAATACATTAATAAAGAAAGGACAAGAACCATATGATCCTCTCAATAGATGCTAAAAAAGCATTTGACAAAGTACAACATCCTTTCTTGTTCAAAACTTTTCAAAGTGTATGGATAGAGGGTACATACCTCAATATCATCAAAGTCATCTATGAAAAAAAACACAGTGAATATTATTCTCAATGGGGAAAAACTGAGAGCTCTTCCCCTAATGTCAGGAACATGGCAGGGATGTCCACAATCACCATTGCTATTCAATGTACTACTATCCTCAGCAGACAACAAAAAGAAATAAAAGACACCTGAATTGGCAAAGAAGTCAAACTCTCACTCTTTGCATCATTGACTTTTAAATGAAATAGATGCAATCGTGATTAAGATTGGGGGTTGAAGTGGAAAATAAAAGAAACAAGTTTATGATAATCCCTTCTCCTGGGAATCTAGACTTATTTTCTTAACAAGTGGACTCTTTGCCTAATTAAAATTATCATTTAAAAATGATAAGCAAGTAGACATATTACTATAAAGATATATATTAAAATGTTATTTTTTATCTTTTTTGGCTTTTTTGATGAAAGAATTTCAGATGAGTGAGAAAGACATGTTTTACCAACTTAAACTTATATTAAAATAGTTACCTTCACATAATTTTACTATGTCAAGTAACCCTTAGAAAACTCACTAATTAAACACAGGTTACATTACTAGATATTTTTATTTGCTATTAGAAAAATATTATCTACTTTGAATCTCAACAGTGTCCTAAAATCCTAGAGTAGCATTACTCTTCACATAGACCTTTTCTTCCTTGTCTAGAGAACTCTCTTTCTTGAGACCTTCAAATTTTCTCACCAAACCTACTAACCTTTTGCACTCTTTATAATTATAAAATCTTTCCCTGTATGCTAATCATTTTAAACCTGACTGATTGATTGATTAGATATTACATTAGGGATTATTTTCATTATAGATTAAGCATTAGTTGGTTGGTCTAAATGTAACGATTACTTTGGGAGATCAGTGAAATCTTTAATACTAATGGCAAGAACAACAAATTATACATATAAATGGTATTTTAGTTGATCAAGTTCTTTTTCATGGGAATATGGGTTAACAATTTGAGATTAAAATACGCATATAAATTGGGATTAAGCAAATAAGTAAATGGATGGTGTTGATGAGAACCAGGTTTATCACTGTTAGAATAGGAGTTTACAACTAAGTAACGGAGTGAAGACTAAACTTTTCCATGAGTTTATGGATTTAGAGTTGGAGAAATTAGTATGTTCTCATGATTAGTTTAGTATAGATACAAATGGGAGTATATTGAAATATTTATACATAGACATATATGCATATGTTGGTATACCCACATATATTTCCCTGCTGTGTCAGCTTAGAGTCCCTAGATGTACAGACACTCCATAGCAATGAGCACACCTAGTGCTTTGATCTTGGTTTCTAGTACCTTCTTTAAGAGAAGGAACCAGAAATTCTTGAAGAAATAACTGATACTAGGACTAAGGCAGGAATTGCATAAGATGTGACTGGAAGATCTTCTGGAGCTAAAAGATGAAGCAAGGAAGTACTCAACAAAAATATAATGGTGCTATGTAAAAGAGACACAGAACCAACCAAAAGAATTTCAAGTGGATAACAAAATAAAGGATATTGGATTGTAACTGAAAGTATGAAATACAGGGCGCCTGGGTGGCTCAGTGGGTTAAGCCATTGCCTTCAGCTCAGGTCATGATCTCAGGGTCCTGGGATCCAGCCCCACATTGGGCTCTCTGCTCAGCAGGGAGCCTGCTTCCCTCTCTCTCTCTGCCTGCCTCTCTGTCTACTGTGATCTCTCTCTGTCAAATAAATAAAATCTTAAAAAAAAGAAAGTATGAAATACATAACTATGGCCTAATAGAAATAAATGGTTGTATTTTAAAAGGGAGAATGGGCATATCTACTGTGCAAAAATATTCCAAATTGTCTATGTAGATACTCTGTGCTCAAGGAAATAGAGGATGACTCCTTACTCCCTAAGTATGTGTTTCACACAGTGATTTCTTTCTAAAAAGTAAAGACTGAAGGAGGGGGTTAATTCTGGTGAAAATTGACTTACATGACTTCAACTAGGTGATGGAGTTTGACATCAATAGTGGTAAATTATGTGGATAATATACATGCTTGATATGAACTGAAAAGAATGACTCTTTAATTCAATTTGTCTTCTTCCAAAACAAAACAAAAACAAACAAACAAAAAAAAGTATAACCCTTGTCTAATCATAAGAAAAACATCAGAGAAATCCCAATAGAGCGCGATCCTACAAAATACTTAACAAGTACTCTTAAAAAGTACCAAGGTCATTGAAAACCAGGAAGGTCTGAGAAACTATTACAGTTCAGGGGGCTCTAAGGAGACATGCTAGCTAAATGTAATATGGTATTTTGGAACAGAAAAAGAATGACATTAGATAAAAGCTACAGAAATATGAAAGAACATATACATTGATTTATAATAATATAGCAATAATGGTTCATTAATTATGATAAATGTATCATACTAAATAAAGTAAGATGTTAGTAACAGGATAAATTGGTATGAATATATGAGAATTCTCAGGGCTATCTTTATAGATTTTCTGTAAATGTAAAACTATTATGAAATTAAATTCATTTTGCCAAAATCTACATCAAAATAAGAATTTTAAAAATCAACTTACTATTTCTAGGAAAAAATAAGTTTTGATTTACAAAACTCCTAATTAAATTCACTTTCCAAACAGGCATTTTCATGGCTTTCAGAATGGTTTATTCCCAACTCCTAACAAACTATAAACTCTTTTTTTTTTTAAGATTTTATTTATTTATTTGAGAGAGTGTGAGAATGCATGAGCAGTGGGGTGGGGGGAGGAAGCAGAGGGAGAGAAAGAAGCAAACTCCCTATCCAATGGGGAGCTAGATCTCATGATCCATGAGATCATGACCTGAGCTGAAGGCAGGTACTTGACCTACTAAGCCACCCAGTCAACTCCAAACTATAAATTCTTGAAAGAAAGCCTAAAATCACCTTCACAAGGAGAAAAACATGAGAGAAAAATGTGTTATTATATTTTTATTATAAAATTCAGATCCCAGTGTTAGCAGTTTAATGTTTCATTAATGTTTTAATCTTTTATGAATACATAATCGAGCTTATTAATAATATAATGCTTAGACATAATGTTTGAGAAATATGCACTTCTGATTCATAAGAAATGGGAACTATGCTTTTATTGCAAACTCTGTCATGAAGAAGAGTATATACCATTTATATATAGTTTAGATAATAATAATACAAAATATGCTTGTATTTTTACAATCAAGATTTTAAAAGTAGAAAACTGTTAGCTTCTTAACATTCCTCTATTCTCTTGATTACATTTCTACTATCTTTTTATGTTAATCATTCTCCCTGACTTTCTTTTAAGTTGTATCTATCATGCAAGTATACTTCCAACAACATATTGTTTAGTTTTGTAAAACTAAATACTGCACACGCACTTCCCTATTCAAGGAAAGTTTAATATTGTTGATATTGATTGAAGGTTCCCAGCAAGCATGAGTTGAATGGAGCCTTTGGGACACATTCCAAGGGTTATGAAAGCTTATGGGGTTGTTTCTGCATAATTCAGTGGGAAAAACATGAGTTATTTGAGACATAGGGCTCATCCTAATTGGGATGTGTGGGAGTGCAGTAGTGTGGGCTATGAACTGGATGTCCAATAACACAGTGAGAGTGAGCTAATTTCTGTTTTCCACCTCTAACGCCCCCCATAAGCCATATCTAGCTCTCAGGAGAAGCCAAAACAAAAATTTCTCTAGGACTCTCTTCAGGTTACCCAACACAGAAGATCATGGAAGAGAGAGCAAAAGTTTAATCAACCCACTGTAAAGACAAAGTAATGACAGAAAATAATCTGTGCTTGGCGTTTTCCAGAAGAGATCCTATATTTTATGCCTCCAGGGATAAAGGTCCACACTGAAGCGTGTGGGAGAGGAGGGAATCGGGAAGTGGCCCAGTGCCGTGATCTTGAGAAAGGCATGCGGAGTCCTAAACATTTTCTAAGCAATACTTACCCTGTCTTTGTTTTAACACTTTGCACTCCACTCCTGTTGCTATGGGCTTATAGCATGTGAGTTCTGAAGAATTTTGAGGATTTTACTGTCACTTAGGTTCTTTTTCAATGTTTTCTTATGCTGGGTGGGGATTTAACTTTCTGGGTTGTACTAAGTCAGTTTCCATTCAACCATCTGTTTTGCAGAATTCAAAAATTTTGCTGTGATAGCCTTTCCTATTCTCTTCATTCTTGTGATACACATACACACACACATGCACACACACAATCACATACACACACACACATTTTAATTAGCTCCTTTGACAATAGTGTTTTTGGGGTTTCAGACCAAAACTAAACTGAATATATGAGTTCAGTTTGTCATTTTAACCTAGAACTTCAGAGCTGAAATTTCTCTGTAAAGTGATGAAGTAGTAATTGACATAATCTTTTGATTTCAGTGTTAGCAAAGTGTATACTATGATTGACCAGACAGTAGTATTAAAAGTGCTGAAATAGCTGATGTCCATTTGCTTATATCGCTATCTCCCACTCCCTTCTAGACATATCTTAAGTGTAGAACCAAATCCCAATTATAGAACATGACTATTTAGGATAGTAAAGATTAATAATTGGATCTTTAGGAATCAGATTTTCAACAGCCTCTCATTCCCAATGAACAAATCTCAATAATTCATTATAGTTGTAAACTGAGAAGTTAAACATCACATTGAACCCAACCAAGATCTTGAAAAATAAAAAAGCACATTTATTTTTCTAAATAACTATATCAACATTAACTGGTATTCAAAATGAGCCATTAGTGAACTGACAAGGAGTTTAAATTTGCCAAAGTTATGACATTAGCACTATTTAAAATTTAACAAAAAAGTTAAAGAAAGTTATACATATCAGATAACAAATGCTTTAGGGAAATGTTGTATTACCTGACTTCTGTGGCTTGGTTATATAAAACCACTTTATCTTGAGTTTTCATGCATTGTGCCATTTATTTTTTCTTCTACAAACAAGAGAGAATGGCAAGTGAGCACAGGATTTTAACACTCTATGATAAGTGCTGTGGTAATAGGTATGCACTGTATGCTGGCTATATACGAGAGGAGGGCTAGACTGGAGGATGCAGGTGTCATGGAAGCTACAGAGAAGGGGCAAAACCTGAACTGAGTATTAAGGCATTAGTACAAGTTAGGCAGCTAAAGAAGAAAAGAAGGAGCATTCCAAATAGAATAAGTTAAACAAAAACAAAGGAGCACATTCATATGTCTAGGTAGGCTACCTAGATCCATTGGAATTGATGGAATATAAAATAGGAAATAGAAAGAGATGATGCTAGAGGAACATGTAAGGGAGAGATTAAGAGGATCTTGCATGTCATGCCATGGAGGGCAGCCTTATCACAAATACATGGTGAGTTATTAAACAGCTTGAAACACAAAGGTACAATGGTTAAATTGCAAATTATATGCAGCACTTTGGAGGTCAGAGTAAAGGACGGTTTGTGTATCTTTTAAATATACAACTTTGAACCACTTTTATCTCTTCACAAATGAAAACATGCAATTTTCCATTGCCAAATACTCCTTACTGTGAAACACATTTTCCCCTTAGAATATCCCTTTGGGCCTAATTCTATGAACGTTAAAACTAAAACCCATATTTGTTGATTCTGAGACCAGAAATTGTTAATGTCTGAAAACCTTTTTTTTTTTTTCAAGATTTTATTTACTTATTTTAGAGAGAGAGAGAGAGAGCTCCAGCAGGGGGCAGGGGGTGGTGCAGAAAGAGAGGGGGAGAGAGAATCCCAAGTGGATTCTGCACTGAGCACTACTTGGGGCTTCATCCCACCACCCTGAGTCCATAGCCTGAATCGAAATCAAGAGTTAGATGCTTAACCAGCTGAACCACTCTGGCTGCTGTAATGTATGAAATCTTGCTATTAAGTTGATAATAAAACTGATTAGTGAAATGATTTAAGGATAGAGAGGGAGTCAATATCCAAAATGGGAGTTTAGAGAAGAGAGAGAATGAATAATTCTGGAAAGTTAGATCTTAAATATGGTTTAACTCTATAATATTAGTGATGGTAAAAGGATGCATTTCCTTTTTGGTTTTCATATTTTAAACAAGAAATTGGGGACACCTGGTGGCTCAGTTGGTTAAGCAACTGCCTTCGACTCAGGTCATGATCCCAGCGTCCTGGGATCGAGTCCCACATCCGGCTCCTTGCTCGGCAGGGAGCCTGCTTCTCCCTCTGCCTCTGCCTGCCACTCTGTCTGCCTGTGCTCGCTCTCTCGCTCACTCTCTCTCTGACAAATAAATAAATAAAATCTTTAAAAAAAAACCAAGAAATTGCCATTATCAATTATCTATTGCTTCTTCACAAACCCATCCCCTAGATTAGTGGCTAAATAGAGGTACATTAGATATTACTCTGTAGGTTGCCTACTTAGCTCCTTTCTTCCACATCATATTGGTAGGGATCACATACACAACTTTCTTTACTTAGGTACTCAGCTGGGGCTACCGATGCAGAATGGCTGTAGTGAATAGCATGGCTAGAGGCTTCCATGTGTAAACTTTTAGACCAGGACTAACTCATTTAGGATTCCAGCCCAAGCTTTATATGGAGGCTGGATCCCAGGAAGGTAAAAAACAAAAACTTCCTTGGTCTAGAAATTAGATAGTGCTACTTCCATTACATTCTACTGGTACAAGAGAATTACATGGAAAACCCAAAATCAAAGAGTGGGGCAATAAATTTTATCTCCTACGAAGAACAGCGTGAATGTACAGGAGGGATTGCGGGCAGACATAAATGCAAATAAGCCATCCTATTGTCTTTTTTAAATTCTAAGAAAATGGAAATACATCTTGGTAGATACTGAAGCAATCAACACACACAACTAAAATATCTCACATTTCAAAAGGAAAAAGCCATTACCATTTTGTCCAAATTTTGTAATGTTACCTATTTTATCTTCTGAGAAAATTTGATTTAAATACGGATCACAGCATAAAGTCTCACAAATATCTGAAATTCTTTTGTGGTAGGATTAATCAATGTACATTGTACAAAAAATGAGTCCATTAAATAAATGTATATCATATACATGAGGTTTACACTGGATATATACGTTTTTAACATTCATATTTACCTTTTTATCAGGAATTTCAGCCATAAGAGACAAAGAAAGACACACTAAAAGGGTTAATACCAATTATAAATTTACAGCTTATTACACACTGTTCAAACTAATACAGATATAGCATCATTTAAGGTTGGAAACTGTGGCTAAAGGAATTAATCTGCTCTGCATGGAACTGGGTTTATTTAATCAATGTTACTTCCACTAGAAAAGTGGATTAGTTTTTCCTTTAAGACAGAGTTAAAAGTTTTGCAGCTAATTTATTTTAATAAGTGTTCTCACTGACGGCTCCAAAAAAAAAAAAAAAAAATGGGGGAAGGGGGTAGGGCACACTAAGACATAATGAAGCACCAGGAAAGAAAGCATGACTTAATTATTTTTCTAGGGTGGATAATGAATAAATTAGCCACACTGCCAGCTTGCAATTTGTATAGAATTTATTACTTTTTCTTTAAGAACCATATCATGACAAAGTCAATTTTTCTCCTGACTGCAAGCTGATTGATGGGGCAATGTCTGGCTGTGAAAGACTTCCTCTACATCATTGTTTTGGTGATGTTGATATCCTAAGGAGAGTTTGAAGTTTTCTTGACTTCATGCTCTCCTATATAATTACACACAACAAGTATGTTAACTCTTTTTTACAAGCTGTCTAATCATGTAAACAACAAAGTAAATAATTTATATGTGACCGAATGCCTATATGATTTTGGAGGCCAACACTCATTATTTTTCTTGGAAGATTGCACAGCTATGCTGAGAAATGATATCACCACTAGGGTTAGAGGTAAGTGGGCCTTGTACGGTACTACTTTTTTTTTTTTTTTTAAGATTTTATTTATTTATTTGACAGACGGAGGTCACAAGTAGGCAGAGAAGCAGGCAGAGAGAGAGGAGGAAGCAGGCTCCCCGCTGAGCAGAGAGCCCAATGTGGGGCTGGATCCCAGGACCCTGAGATCATGACCTGAGCCGAAGGCAGAGGCCCACTGAGCCACCCAGGCGCCCCATATGGTACTACATTTTTTTATGTGAGATGTGACAAATCAAGTTTCTAGGCTGGAGGCATTGATTCATATTTTTAATTTTTTTTATCATGCTAGTGACATAAATTGAAAACGAGCATGCATGCCTCTTGTTATCGCTAAAATATTCTGTATTTTGTTCATTAAAAATAGTTACGTGAATAATAAGATAGATATATCTATATATTGAAATTGTTTTTATTAATAGATTTAACCTGGCTGCCTGCTTACCCTTAAATATCAGCTTCTGTGTTGGGTGGTTGGAAGGTATGCATGACATTGAAACAGCAAATGAAAATTGAAAATAAACAGTGATCTAAACTCAGTGTTGCAAAATGCAGAACTAAGCAACAAAAATATATATATTTTGCCTTCTTGCAACTGTACTTTCTTTTTTTCTTCCAATTTTTTTATTTAAATTCCAGTTAGTTAATATATGATGTAATATTAGTTTCAGGCGTAGAATTTAGTGACTCATCACTTACATACAACACCCAGTGCTCATCACAAGTACACCCCTTAATCCCCATCACCTATTTAACCCATCCCCAACCTACCTCCCTCTGGAAACCATCAGTTTGTTCTCTATAGCTAAAAGTCTGTTTGCAAGGGTGCCTGGGTAGTGCAGTTGGTTAAGTGTCTGACTCTTGGTTTCAGCGTAGGCCCTGATCTCCTGGTTATAAGAATAAGCCCCACATCAGCCTTCACACCCAGCATAGAATCTGCTTAAGACTCTCTCTCCCTCTGCCCCTCCACCCATGCACTATCTCTCAAAAGTAAATAAACAAAATCTTAAAAAAAAAAAAAAAAAAGAACTCTGTTTCTTGGCTTTCCTCTCTCCCTCCCCCCATGTTTGGTAGTTTTGTTTCTTAAATTCCACATATGAGTGAAGTCATATGGTATTTGTCTTTCCCTAACTTTTTGTACCTAGATAGAGAGTATTATAACCAAGCAATATTTTTAAGCACTCAAAAGGTCCTGATAGTTAAGAATCAAGAAAGTCTAGGAAGGAGATACACAAATAACTCTGTGTTCCCTATTTATTTATTTTTAAACAATCTCCTAAGTAGTACTTTTAATCAATTAAAATTAGAGGATACAAAATGCTGTCTCATTAGAAAAGGATCTTACTCGGGATGCCTGGATGCCTTAGAGGGTTAAGCGCCTACTTTTGGCTCAGGTCATGATCCCAGCCAGGGCCCTGGGATTGAGTCCTGCATCAGACTGCTTGCTCAGCAGTGAGCCTGCTTCTCCCTCTGCCTGCCGCTCCCCCTGCTTGTGCTCTCATGCTCTCTCACTCTGTCTCTCTCTCTCTGGCAAATAAATAAATAAAATATTTTAAAAAAAAAAAAGAAAAGAAAGTTATCTTCCTCAACTCCTTTTGTCTTACAAGGGCAAATTACTGGTGGTTGTGCAATAAACCCTCTGCTAAAACTCTTTGACATAATAGAATTCTTATTAAATTTAAGAAATCTAAATCTTTTAATCCTCATAGTTATATGAACTTTTTAAGCAAATTTATTATCTTATAAAAATATTCTATAAAACAATATATTTGTAAAATTTAAATTCCGAAGAAATGCACATTTTCTGTTTGTAGTAAAAAATTAGCTGCATTGTTAGAACTCTTCCGTCTTACTCTATAACAGGTAAACTATTTGGAGGATTCTTTGATCATAAAAAAGCAATTACATATATACATACCATTTTATCTACACACACACACACACACACACACCAAATACATACAATCACACACACAAAATTGCATCGTGAAAATTTACTATGTGTCCATTTCTTTGTTTCCACTGTACTTTGTATTAACAGCAAAGCCTAATATGCTTGCTTTAATTGAATACTATTGATTGAGCTGCCTCTCTCTGATAATTTTGCCTTACATACAGTGATTTTCAAGTTACCTAGAAATGTAATATCCTCCTTTGACAATAGTAATCTCTGACGATGTGGAAAATCTATATTAAAAATAAGCAGAGGGACGCCTGGGTGGCTCAGCTGGTTAAGCGGCTGCCTTCGGCTCAGGTTATGACCCCAGTGTCCTGGGATTGAGTCCCACATCGGGCTCCTTGCTGGGCAGGGAGCCTGCTTCTCCCTCTGCCACTGCCTGCCACTCTGTCTGCCTGTGCTCACTCGCTTGCTCTCCCTCTCTCTCTGACAAATAAATAAATTTTTAAAAAATAAGCAGAGGTGATAAAGACATGATGGGCACTTTTAGGCCCATGTCTAATATTGGGAGCTAGACTAAAATCAATGATGTCACCAGTATCTCAAATAACTCAATGACTAAATTCAGTCCTTATGAGCATCTCCATATGAGCATGGGTACCAAGAATTAAAAAGTCTTTCTCTGAGGGTTAGGGAATCGTTTTTAGTTCTCTCCCATATACTGTATCCTTACAACCCAGTTCATCCCCAAGTATCTGAAGTGCTATAAAGTGTTAGGTTGCTTCAGTAATATTTTATTGGATTGTAGTTCTCGGTGTTAATATTCCATGATCCTTGATTTTCTCTCTCCAATATGCATTCTTCTTTAAAGGAAATGCCTCCACCGTCAGGTTTACATTTGAATTTTTCTTTGTTCTCAGATTTGTTTCCCTTTATTTTCTTTATTCTTCCAGGAAGCTAATTCCCTGCCCTGAGAAGACAAAAAGTTAGGAGAAATGAGCAAGTCAACACAAAAATCTAACGCAAAAATCAATTTTTAAATGCTAAGTGCCAAGTTTATAAAATTAAAGGTGAAAAACTGTCTCCTTACAATTTAATGTAGACAAAGTACCTATTTGATAATAAACTAAATATCTGATCACAGATAGTGACCAGGAGTAAGACTAAAAATACAAGGCACAGTTCATGATATAAGGGACAAAAGGATAAAAATTAGGACCGATGACATAACATGTGCATTACAATGCAAAATGAAAATACACTGCCCATTTTTCATAAAATATTAAAAAGTTTGAAACAGTGAGATTGCAGTACTCAGTCAAGCATTGGTCCTAAGTGCAGTGTCCTCTGTCACTGCAGAAATTGGATATATGTGAAACTGGCCCTGATTTAAAAACCTATCCCAGGGCGCCTGGGTTGCTCAGTTAAACACTTGCCTACAGCTCAGGTCATGTTCCCAGGATCCCAGGATAGAGTCCCACATCAGGCTCCCTACTCAGCGGGGATTCTGCTTCTCCCTCTGACCCTCCCCCATCTCATTCTCTCTCTTTCTCTCTCTCTATCAAATAAATAAATAAAAATCTTAAAAAAAACTTATCCTGTATAACTCATAATTTTTTTGTTTTGATTAGTCAGAAATGACTATGTAAGAGTGTTAACGCAGTACTTAAAATAATATGGAGGCCTTAAGTCTAGTAGTTAATACCATGAAGAAAAAAAATAGTAAGTTTTATTTTCTCTTCCAAAACCTCTCATGGAAATCCGTTTTATTTTCTTTAACACTGGGCCTTTGCCCACAGCTTTCTCTGTGGACTAAATCTATTTTTGCTGTTTCTTTCGTGGAACGGATACCTTTTCTTATCCATTTTCCTTCACATGGAGGCACTCCTTTGGCTTCAGCGATGAGTATAAAAAGCCTTAAATAACTTTGGCTACCTCCAGGGAAATGAGACTCCTCTTAGTGCTTAAATTAGAAAGCTATGGCTTTTTAGATCTCAAGATCACCCACAAAAATTTGACTTTCTTTTTAGCTTCAAACTTTGGAATCAAAAAGTATAAACACACTTTCTTACATTCTAGGTAAGGGAAAAAGAATTCTCTTGCCATTTAAACTATACAATGGCCTTTAAAATGTGTATCTCCTGAAATCCTAACATATTTTCTTAAAGAAAAGAAATTCCAATAATAATAATTGAGGAGATTTATAATTAAACCAAGAATGCAATTCTTATTTTAAATTCCTACAAGCTATAAGAACTGGTTTGGATTTGATTTTATGAATATATTTATTTATTTTTTATTTTTTTAAAGATTTTTTATTTATTTGACAGAGAGGGAGATCACAAGTAGGCAGAGAGGCAGGCAGATAGATAGGGGGAAGCAGGCTCCCGCTGATCAGAGAGCTGGAAGGCCTAGAGGGGCTCAATCACAGGACCCTAAGATCATGAACTGAGCCTAAGGCAGAGACTTAACCCACTGAACCACCCAGGCGCCCCGAATATATTTATTTTTTAAAATCAAATTAGGTGGGCGCCTGGGTGGCTCAGTGGGTTAAGCTGCTGCCTTCAGCTCAGGTCATGATCCCAGCGTCCTGGGATCGAGTCCCACTTCGGGCTCTCTGCTCAGCAGGGAGCCTGCTTCCCTCTCTCTCTCTCTGCCTGCCTCTCTGTCTACTGTGATCTCTCTCTGTCAAATAAATAAATAAAATCTTTAAAAAAATCAAATTAGGTAAGTTAAAGTGCTAGGACATTCTGTCTGAATTTAAAGTCGTCTAATTACTAAATGACATATCTTTTTTGTTAGGAAATTCATTTAGGAAGATATGATACCATAATCATTAAATTGTGTCATTTACTAAAACTTGGTTTGTTAAGGACCTCAACTAAATTTTAGGATTAATAGAAAAATAATGCTAATTATTTATTTACTGTGATTTTTTAAAGATAATATCTATTTAAGATGTCTGCTATCTATAAACAAAAACTTTCTGGTACTAGAAAGCCATAATTTTAAAGGTAAGCCATAATCTTTAGAAAAATAAGACTGCAAATATCATTTTTGTGATAATTTTTATTACATTGCAATATCAAACATATAAACATTGTAAGAATAGTAAAAACTACTGCTATAAATTGTCCATCACTTCACATACCACAAAACAAGGATCACAGTCAGAAAATTTAACATTGATAAAATTTGGTTATAACTCCCAGTCCATATTCATTTTATCAATTGCTTTAATAATGTCCTCTTACAGATACTTTATTTCTGAAATCCAATCCAGGATCAAGCATTGCATATAATTTTTGTGTCTAATTTATTCTTTCCTGTTTCTGAAACATTTTTTCAGTCCTTCTTTATCTTCTTTGATCTTGACTCTTTGAAAACAATGCAGACAATTTTTTTCTATAGAATGCCCTCACCTCGTGTTTATGTGTTTTCTAGTGAATAAATTCAGGGTTTTTGGCAGAAATACTACAGAGTGGAATGTCTTTCTTAGAACATCATATCAGGAGTGGCAGGACAGTGATTTGTATCATTGTTGGTATGATAATTTTGATCCCTTGATTAAAGTGGCAATGGCTAGGTTTCTCTACTATAGAATTATCACTTTTTTGATAGTTAATAAGCAATTTATGAGAAAATACTTGGGGGCCCTATAAATAATCTGTTTCTAATCAAACATTCACTTGCAGTTTTTGCTTCCATTTATGATTTTCAAAATTTATATTTCACCAAGATTTTTTGGTGTTTTATCATTGGGGATTTTCTTTTCCCCTTTTTCTGTGTATGTATAATTTATTTACCTAACAAATTACGAAAAGAGAACACTGATAACATAATGCAATATAATTAAATTGGGTAGCTCAGCAAGCATTTATTTAATATTATCACCCTAATTTAACAAACAGTATTAACAACAAAATCTATTTTAAAGCTGTAACAGTTTTTGTGTATAATGATAAGAAATTATAGCCATCGACAACACTGAAAATAGAGAAGAAGAGGATGATGCATAAGAGAGAGAGGTAGAAAAAGAAAAAGGTAAAGGGAGGAAGAATGAAGGCAAAAACAAGGAGACAATGAGGGAAGTGGGAGAGGAGGAAAAAGAGGTTGGAAAACTAGATAAAAGATGGTGAATGAAGCCAACTCCTTAATGTAGTTAAGATTGAAACTGTCATTGAATCATATCACTATAATATCTTGTCCAATAGTGGTACTTGTTAATATTATTCTTGGGATAACTATTAAAAAAGCAAAAACAAAAAAACAACCTTTCCTCTGTTTTAGTGCACTCACCTTTGAGAAGGCTACCACCACCCTTTCTACCCTGTGAGCCAGACTAAATCTCTGGAGACCACAGAGGATTGAAGGTGTAGTAGACATGGATTAATTCCATGTTTTGCCCAGTTAGAAACTACCCCTGCATCAAATTTTTGAGTGACTGACAATTATTTTTAAGAGTACAAAAATTAAGAACACACTGGGTAAAGAATCAAATTAAGAGTTAGTCATTTTAGCATCTGATTGAAGAATGTGTGGAAAATTGTGAGTTAATTGAATAAATTAGGAGTCATCTTAATCTACACTCAATTGACATGACTTTTCGAAGTGAGATAAATCACAGCATATTTACACAATTCAAACCACCTAAGGAACAGGAACATAGGCCATCTGTTTATTTTGTTGTTGTTAGTACTTTTTATAATCTTTAAAATCTATCAGAATAGAAATTTGTATATCACTGATACAGTAAGAATAAACTCTGAAAATATTTTTTTTTTAAATTTCAAAGAGGAGAGATTAGTGAAACAGTTTGGAAAATTCTCCTTTGTAGCTTCCACCCCTCAAACCCTTCAGTCCACCTCTGTAGACAATCACATCTATTCCTTGAACATACTTTTAAGAAAAAGGATTCATTCACATTCTATTAATTATTATATATTTAATTGCTCTGTCTTGCACCATTTTTGTTTTTTGTATTGTTAATTTATTTTCCATTAAAGAGTAATATTTATGCATTGAAGAGAAAGTAGAAAATGCACATCAAGTAGAAAGTATAAAAAATCAAAACACTGAAATATCAGTATCCATATTAAGCACAGTTTAATATACTAGATTGATTTTTAGTATATGTTTCTTAAGGTTCCATTTCTCTCATGAATTCATTATTATTCTCCATATTCTTATTATAATTTTTTTCATTTATCAATCATCTATTTATCAATATCTTCCTATTCCTACCTAAATAGCTAATATAGGCCATTTACTTTTATTTTTAATTTTGATATGTATTTTTTTTAAGTTATATTTTTGTTCTCAATAATATATCAAGTAATATTTCCCTTCAGAATGGAGTAGTTGTTTAAAGTGTGTGACACTTTAGTGATTTCATATTTATTTTATGAAAATACCTTAATTTAATTTTTTTGATATCTACATGTGTTTTACTTTTCACCAGTATAAAGATATAACTACAAAATGGTCAATTGTATAAAAATCTTGCATATATCTATGATTATTTCCTTATACTTAAGTTATTATAATATCTATTGTAATAACTAAGAGTTAAAAATTGATCGGGTGCTTGGGTGGCTGAGTTATTAAGGGTCTGCCTTTGACTTAGATCCCAGAGTCCTATCCAGACCCGCATTGGCATGGGACTCCCTGCTCAACGGGAAGCTTGCTTCCCTCTCTCCCAGTCCCGTTGGTCATATTGCCTCTTTTGCTCTCTCTCTCTGTCAACTAAATAAATAAATAACCTTTTTAAAAAACTAAAAATAACTAGTAGTTAAACATTGTTCAAAAATATTGTTTTTGCTTTTTTTTTCAAGTTTCTATTCAGAGAATGAACTGATAATGAATGCATGGTATGAATAGTCTGGAATACATGGAGATGTCAGTATTTTAAGATTTTATTTTTTTAAGTACTCTCTACACTTATCATGGGTCTCGAACCTACAACTCTGAGATCAAGAGTTGCACACTCAACTGAGAGAGTCAGCCAGGTGCTCCAGATATGTATTTTAGAAAAACTTTGATTCATACAAAAAGCAGTCGGTATGGTTAAGTATAAAGTCATAATATAACTTTACTAACTGTACTAAATAAGAACTAAGTACCTCATTTAGTTCTTTAGTAACTGAAATAGGTATGTTCTATTTATCTGTAATCAATTTCTTTTATGTCTTTATGCATTGACTCTTAGTAATTTCCTTAACCTATTTGCTATGAATTTGCAAGCATATGATATGATCCTGGCTTTTATTTTACTATCAAATATCCTGAAACTACATTACCAAATTTTCAATATTCTTAACTTTTGTATTTTGTACATACAATGCCTTTTCTTTCTTGCTAGTCAAATCTGCCAATCATTTAATTCATATTTTTTCTTTTCCTTTTGTTTTTGGAAAGCATTTGGTTTCCCTGAGATGAGTTGAGTATCAGTCTATTTCTTTCTGTTTATGACTTTAAAATTTAATTATATTACATTGAGGAGTACATAAAAATATTTTTCCAAAAGTGTAGTTTAGTGTGCCTCCAGTATTTGAAATGTCTTTCAATGAAACTAAAATTGTTATCAATGTGGTTCCTTTAGCTTTATATTCTGTTTATTTCACTGTTATTGTTCAAGGATCACAGTGTTTTGATTAATGCTGTTAATAGTATAAGCTCATAGGCCAAAGGGAAAGCCCTTGCTTATCCATCCTTCAGTAAGTATTCATTTAGAGTTTGTTACGGGCTAGGCACTCATGTAGGAAGCTAGTAATATATAATAACAAAACAGTTATGCTTTCTGCTTTTGAAGTTGATGTTTAATTGGAGAGACTATGCTGCTGATAGCTGGGGAGAAACTGACCATCCACAATTATATAAATCGAATAAGTCTAGAATGAGACAAAACTAGAAGGAAGTGAAGGAGGAGGAGGAAGCAGCCTCTAAACAATGTTATGGGGAGGTGAATCCTTTCAGTAGGATAATCAGGGACCCCTCTTTAAGGAGAGATGCATCTTTGGGGATCCTAGGATCCCAGCAAGAGCAACCAGCTTTGGTGAACTTTGTCAGAAAAGGGAATGCATTTGGATAGCTAACAGAATTGATGTGAATTCTGAAGAGCCAGTAATGGAGAATGGTAAGATGAAAAGAGACAAGTAAGCAGGAGATACTGCTTAAGTCCCACTGCAGGTCTATCTGTGGCTAGGAGGCACTGCTATAGGTAACATGGCTGTTGGATGCTTGATTCCATCTCTGCACTACTGGCACTGCAGCAAATAATCTCTAATTATTCCTGCATCTTTGTGTAAATTCTTCAGACTCAAAGTCTTAATTGCCATCTAAGTTTAATGCCCATACCCATGCTATCAGTGAGCAGAGAAAAGAATTATTCATCGCTTTCATCTTTCCCTCCATTGTGTACATTGGAGGCCAGTCACCAATCAAGATACAATATGAGATTTTGCCAAATTGAGAGTTTTCATATTGGCAGCCAAAACAAAAACATCATTTGTTGACACTTGAGCTATAACTTGAATACAGAAAACATCATGCAGAAATTAGAAATAAACAGGAAGGCAGGAATGAGATTGAAGCATTTGAAAACAAAACTGGAGAGTTTATGGAGCAATATATGATGTATGCTATTTTTGAGATGTTAGGAAATCTTTCTAGAGCTAACGTTGAAAGAGTATTTTAAATAAAAATTATGTGAATGCTTGGATTAGCGTAAAGAATTATTACATTAGCTTTTTATTTGTATCAACTGCAATCAACTATTTGTTTTCACCTTTTTCCCAACAAATATGATGATATCCATAAAATTTATTAATATTAAATTCATTTTAATATACTCAATTTGATTCCCCATCATTTTGTTCATGGATTTAAAATCTATAGTCAAAAGAAAATTTGAATTTTAATTATGTTAATGCTCTATCACTTTTTCAGAATAATCTAGATTTGTGGAATCGTTTGAAAATATTTTTCTTATGATCTGGAACAAATCATATGGCATGATATATATGTGTATACACACACACATATATATACACACATATATGAATATAATTTTAAATTTAAAAACAGTATCTCATAAAGCTATCTGTGTGCAGCTTCCATATTTTAATTCACATGTCTCATTGACTACTGACTGGGAATGATTGACAAGTATAAGCTCTGGTGACACCTTCCTACATCCCTCCAGGCAGAGCTTAAGGGAGCTTCAGATGCCTGTAGGAGTCATAGAATAAGTTTGGGAATCTCCAAACTTTCTCTACTTTTACTAATACTATTACTGCTATTGTATCAGGATTTGAATTTTTTAGAAATGACCATATGTCTTGCTTGACCTGGATCTTTTCACTTACTTAACTTAGGTCCTTGAGAGGATTACTGCCAGCTAGATGAACTTGCTGACAACCTATTCCAAAGTTATTAGACATTTGATTGATTCATCACTTCCTTCTTTGACTGATATAATAATTCAACAACAATTTATGAAACTTTCTCTCTACTACATGAGTGTAAGTCATGGAGTCTGACTATAACAGATTGTTTCCTGGCCCTGAATGCTTACTAGTTCTGTGCCCTTGGGAAAATTACTTCATTTCACTGCATCTCAGTTTCTATATCATGAAATGATGATAATAATTTTGTCAAAGCTAAAGACTTTTATTTTATTTTTTAAACTAACATATGGCAAATTAAACTTCTTTTGGTGTATTGTTCTAGGATTCTTAAGACATGTATAACAACCATGAAGAACAGAATATAAGTCAGTCCCACAACCCAGAAACACTTGCTATTATCCATTTCTATTCATACCTCCCCCACCACAATGAACTCTTGACAACCACTGATCTTTTTCATAACCCTGTACTTTTGAGAACACTGTACAAATGGAATGATACAGTACATAAATTTTGAGACCACCTTTTTCTTTTCACCTCGCATTTAGCCTTTGAGTTTCATGCAAGTTGTTGTGTGCATCAGTAGTTCACTCTTTTTCACATATGAATGTATTCCATTGCTTGGATGTACTACTTTTTTTCTTTTTCATTTATTCATTGAAGGACATTTCATTGTTTCCTAGGTGATTTTTCAATAGTCATCCTATAAATGTTCTTGCTCAGGTTTTTGTGTGGACAGGTTTACATTTTTCCAGGGAAAATATGTCTAAGAATGGGATTATTGCATCTTATAATATGTATGTATTTATTGGAACTCCAAGAGCTGTTTTCTGGAGAAACTATGCCATTTTGCATTCCTCAGTGTATAGGGGAGCTGCTTTCTATTCTTGTTGGTCTTTGGTATTGTCATTTTTTTTTGCCATTCTAATAAGTATAGTGATAAACTTATCAAGATTTTATTTGTATTAATGTAATGGCTAATGTTATTGAACATTTTTTCATGCAGTTATTTATTATCCATATGTCCCCATTGGTGAAGTGTCTGTTCAAGTCCTTTACTCATTTTTATTTGGGTTGTTCTATTTTCTATTTTTTTACTGTTGAGGTTTCTTGTTTTTAATAAACTTTATTTTTGAGTGAATTTTTAAATTCACAGAAAAAAAAATTGAGTGTAAAGAACAGAGAGTTCCCATGTACCACATATCCCACACACATACCACTTCTCCCACTATCAGTACTCCCCACCACAGTGGTACATTTATTACCTTTATTAAATTATTTCTATTATTAATGAAACTGTACACACACAGCATTATCACCAATGTCCACAATACACCTTAGGGTTCATTCTTGGTGTTGTACATTCTTTGGGTTTTGACAAATATATAATGGCATGTATTTACCATTGTGATATCATACAGAATATTTTCAGTGTGTTAAAAATCTGTGCTCTGCCTGTTCATCTCTCCCTCTTCACTAACCCTAATAACCAGTAATCTTTTTATTGACTTCATAGTTTTGCCTTTTCCAGAATGTCATATAGTTGGAATCATAAAGAATGTACCCTTTTCAGATTGGCTTCATTTAATTAGTAATATGCTTTTAAGTTTTCTGTGCCTTTTCCTGGCTTGGCAACTCATTTCTTTTTAGTATTGAATAATATTCCATTGACTGAATGAACCACAGTTTATTTGTATATTCATTAATCTATTGAAGGGCATTTTGGTTGCATTTTACATTAATGTATGATCCATTTTACATTAATCTTGTAAAGGGTAAGGTCTATGTCTACATTAATTTTTTTTGCATGTGGATATCCAGTTGTTTCAGCACTCTGTGTTAAAAAGAATATCTGTTCTTGATTGTATTGCATTTGCAACTTTATCAAATATTAACTGTATTTATACAGACTCTCTGTTCTGTTTCATTGATCGATGGATCCATTCTTTCACCAATAATACAGTATTGATCACTACTGCTTTATTAGGTCTCAAAAATCAAATAATGTCAATCCTCTAAATTTGTTATTTTCCTTCTATATTAAGTTGGCTATCCTGGGTCTTTTGTCTCTTTAGATTTAGTTTGTCCATTAGTGTTGAATTTTGAGGGTTCTTTATATATGTGGATACAGATCCATTTTTTTAATTAAATAACATATAAATATTTTCTCCCATTCTATAGCTTGTCTTTCCATTCTTGAAACAGTGCATTTCTCAGAGTAAAATATTTAATTTTGATGAAATACAGTTTATCAGTATTTGCTTTTATGGATCATGCTTATAATGTTATGTGTAGCTTTTTCTCCTATTTTTTCTACTAACATTTACTGTCTTTTGATCTATAATTCATTTAAACTGAATGTCTCATAGGTTGTGAGAATTAGGTTAAGGTTCATTATTTTTCATTTCAATTTCAGTTGTCCCTACATTATTTGTTGAAAAAATTATTCTTTACTTATTAAATTTTTCTGGAACTTTTGTTAAAAATCATTTGCCCATATTAGTGTCAGTTTATTTCTGGACTCTCTTTCTGTCCTACTGATCTATATATCTTTCTTTTACCAATACTACACTGGCAGCAGTGCAATACACTGTGAAATCATGTGGTGGTAATCCTCCCATTTTATTTTTGTTGTTGTTGCTTATTTTAAAAATTGTAGGTATGCTAGATTCTTTGCTTTTTCATATTAATTTTAAAATAAGATTGCCCGTATTCACAAAAATCTTACAGGGTTTTTTAAATTGAATTACATTAAATTTGTACATCAATATGCATTTAATTAACATATTTACTATGTTAAGTTTTCCAATTCATGAGCATAGTATGTCTCTTACTTTATTTTAGTCTTCTAAAAATTTACTTCATTAGGTTTTGTTATATCTTGTTCTGTATTTTTCAGAATATAGATGCTGTGCATCCTCCGTTAGATGTTTACCTAAACTTTTTATTTCTGAGGCTATTGTAAATGCTTTTACTTATTAATTTCAGTTTCCAATTGTTCTTTGCTAGTATATAAAAGCACAATTGATTATTGTATGTTGAACTTGTATCCTAAAACCTTGTGAAATTTACTTATTAGTTTAAGGAGTTTTTTTGGTTTGTTTGTTCGTTTGTTTGTTTTTAACTACTTGGGATTTTCTATGTAGTTACCACATCATCTGTACATAGGTATATTTTCTAATTTTATGCCATTTATTTTTCTTTCCTTTATTCACAGGCTAGGACTACATGCATGATTTTAAATGGCAGTGTTGAAATTGAATATTTTTGCATTGTTCCCAATAATCTGGGGAAATATTTATTGTTAAGTTTGATTTTTTCTTTGGTAGATGTAAGTAAGGTAGGTTTTTTGTAGATGTTCTTTACTAAAACAAGGAAGCTCCCTTCTATTCTAAGTTTATTGAGCTTACCAGTTTTGGTAGTAGCATTATGCTGGCCTCATAAAATAAGTTGAGCAGTGCTGCCTCCTTCTATTTTCTAGAAGAGATTATACAGGACCAATGGTACATTTTTTTAACATATTTCATAGAATCATCAGTAAATATTCGGCCTATAGATTCCTTTGTTTAGAAAGCTCTTAAGCATGAATTCAAGTCCTTTAATAGTAAGACAACTATAGATTCTCCTGATATACTCCATGTGTGTTCCAATGGCCATACCCGAGTTTAGAACTGTACTGATTCTAAGCCGGGGGCAGGGAGGGGGGAAATAAGGTAAAATCACCCTAAGTTTAGTTGTAACTGAAATTTTGGTCTTCTTCCCTAGTTGGCCTACTACTGTTAATTTCCCAGAGTCCATAAAGAGTTACTCCATGAATTCTGCCTAGGTTTCACAGCTGCATTTAATGGAGAGACCAGGTGGAATGTACTTACTTCTCCTTACCTGATTCTGGAATCAAAATTATAGCACATTTGGAGACAGTGTGTTAATATGAAAATCTCTTTGACTAGTGCCTGAAACACAGTTAAGACTCAATAAATGGCAATTATCATCATTATTACTACAGTCTTGCATTGACCTAAGGACTGGGATAAGTTCTCTGTCTTCATGGCATTTACAGATCAGAAGAAGAGATTGATATGAAAAAAGAGACAAACAATTAGTTGTGATTTTTAAAAGTGTTACAAAATAAAAGTGGACAGTGATGAGACAGCATATCATTTTTGAGTGAACTCATTTCACGACTATGTATACATTCATATGATTGTCGAGTATTGGGAGTCACAGCACATATTTTGGTCATTCAAGGAACTAGACAGACACTGTGCTATCAGAATATTTTGGAATTATAGATAAAGTTACAGATCAATTGTGTTTTATAAGACTTTTTAATGTTTCATTTAATAATTAAATTAATGGCCTTATTTTAATGTCTATTCTCTGCCAGGTATTGAATTAATTTTTCATTGAGCTTATCTTAGGACTTTAATTATATCACCTGATTCTCATCGTTTATCACTCTTGTGATCAAATGGTAAGATAAGTTCCTGGAATGCATCCAGCCCACCAATATTAAATAATGTCTACTGCCTCTCAGAGTGCTGAGCTGGGCATGTGGGAAGGAAGGATAACTGCAGGACTCCAAAGTAGCTGCTTTGGGTTGGAATGAGAAAAAAAGGTCCCATACAAGTTTAGCAAAAAGAATGCCATTAGAAGACATATGAGAGAAACTTTAGGTGATATCCTGATCCTGAACAAAGAAAATGGCAGAAAGTTTTCTCTTCAGATATGAATGAATACAACCACAATCTGTCGATACATATCTTTTGGAAACCAAAATAGCACAATACTAGAAAGCCAAAGAGAAACTCCTTATACATGCCTTGATATGCTAATACAGATTTTCTTATGGCAAAATAGTAGGACAGAGGCTTTGTGCAGTGTTAATCCACTATAATGATTATTTTGTAGGGTGAATTTTGAAAAAAAAAATTTTTAATGTGTTAATATCATAGTTCCTTAAGGTAGCCATCTTTCTTTCCACTTAAGAATTTTGGACATGTTCCCACACCTTTTACCTAAGTTTTACATAAAATTGATTTTGTTACTCAAAATTCACATCTTCAGGACAGACTTTCCTGAATGACCATCTGAGTCAGGTATTTTGCTTTCATAGATTCTTACACTTTTTAGTGGCCCTTAAGCCATAATCAATTTCACTCACTATTGTAATCCTAGTGCCTAGCACTTACTAAATGCTTATTAAATGGTTAATAAATGATATAATTAACCATAAATAATTATTGAGCACTTTGTAAGCATATTGTCACAAGGATGAATGGATATGGTTTACTCTGTAGCAATGTATACAATCTAATATAGAAAGATATTCATGAAAAAAAATAAACACATCTAAGTTCTATCTTTGTTATCATTTAAAAATAAGAACTGGTAGTAGTGTGACTGCGGAAAAGATGGTGGACAGTCTTCTGGATAGAGTAAATTAAAGAGCTTGATAAGAAAGTTATCACAGAAAAACTATCATTAAATTCAAATATGAAGAAAGACTTCCTACATGTACTAGAGATAAGTATGTTTTTCTGAGAATATATATACATACATATATATACACACATATATATATTATATATTAATGCAAAAGTGCTTATATATTATATGCATCATGTATGTGTGCATGTAACATATGTAGTAAGTGAATATTCATGTGTAAATTTTAAAGATTTATTTTATTGATTTAATTTTTTTTATTTTTAAATTTAATTTTATTTTTTCAGTATTCCAAGATTCATTGTTTAGCACCATACCCGGTGCTCCATGCAATACATGCCCTCCTTAATACCCACCACCAGGCTCATCCATTCCCCCAACCACCCTCCCTCCAAAACCCTGTTTGTTTCTCAGAGTCCAAAGTCTCTCATGCTTCATCTCCCTCTCTGATTTCCACCAATTCACTTTTCCTTTCCTTCACCCAATGCTCTATGTTTTTCCTAAGGCTCCACAAGTAAGTGAAACCACATGATAATTGACTTTCTCTGCTTGACTTATTTCACTCAGCATAATCTCTTCCAGTCCTATCCATGATGATAATAAAAGTTGGGTATTCATCCTTTTTGATTTTAAAGGGAGAGATAGAATGCACAACTGGCAGGAGTGAGGAGGACAGAGGGAGAGGGGGAAGGAGAGAAATCTAAAGCAGACTCTCTACTGAGTGTAGAGCCTGAAGTGGGGCTCCATCTCATGACCCTGATATCGTGACCTGAGCCCAAGTCAAGAGTCAGTCACTTAACCTACTGAGCCACACAGGAAACCCCATGTGTATTTTTTTTTTTAGGTTTCATGTATTTACTTGTGAGAGAGAGTAAGAGAGACTGCATGGGAGGGGAGAAGGTCGGAGGGAGAAGCAGACTCCCTGTGGAGCTGGAAGCCTGATGCAGGACTTGATCCCAGGACTCCAGGATCATGACCTGAGCTGAAGGCAGTTGCTTAACCAACTGAGCCACCCAGGCTCCCTCCATGTGTATTTTTAATATACGCATATGCAATGTAATTTTAACCCTAATGGTCTGGCAGTGTTATTATAAATCACCTCCTGCTACACAGACATAATGGTGTTATATATCAATTAAAACATCTTCAATATATGCTTTCAGTATTATTGTAAAAGAAATGTCCCATGTATCATTTTGATTTTACCTCTAATCTAACCATGGAATAACCATGGCTTTTACGTACTATAGGCAAAAATTATTACAATGAATTTTACAACTGAGAAAATTTCTATAAAATAAATCATTCCATGATCCAGTAAATATTACTTTGGCACTATCTTTAATGTTTGTCAATCTTCTCTATAAGATAATGTGGATCTGAACTTTTAATCCTCTCCCAGAGAAAACAGAGTACCACAGTATATTATTTATGATGATTATTTAGAGAAATAACCTTGCTATTAATAGGGCATATTTTGTCTTAGACTTCAATTGTCAATCAGACTCTCATGACCTTTTTCACTATTCTAGTGTCATAGTGTCTCAACCATAATCTCAAAGTTCTTTTACTCTAATTCCATTCTCTTGCATAATGATAAGGTTTATTCAACCACTTTATAACTGAACCATTCTACATAGCACCAACTGAGAATATTTTTGTTCCTGCATCTGGCTATCACAGAAATGGAGTGACAGGACTGTGATTGAAAAAACAATGTATTTTATGTCGATGTAGCTGGTTTTTATCCTGTCTGTATACTTAGACATTTTTATGGCTAAATAATGGCACCCTTCAGTCCTAAAATTTCACTTTTTCTTTTATTATGATAACAGAAGAAATTAATTGTTGAAGTGAAAAAGAAAAAGTCAAATTTTTCAGAGCAGATTGTCCCAAAGGCTTTTCTCCTTTTGCCTTATTAAACCTGAATAAATTGCAACATCTTCAAGTAAAACTGTGGGGAAGGCTGGGGTTTTGTTTGTTTGTTTGTTTGTTTCTTGTTTTGTCTGATGGTGATCCACAGGCACAGGGAATTGAAGACCCATTTAGATGAGCTCTAGTATCATACCTGTGCTGACAGAAAATGATCTACTAGAATAGGAAAGAGTAAAATGAAAGCTCCATTCACTAAGTGGACTTTTAAGCCCATGGGTTAAACTCTTTTTCCTACTCTTCCTCTTTCTCCATTTGATGATCCGTATAAAGTCCTGAGTGATCAAAGACATACCTCCCCTTATCTTTGAATTTAAAAGATGTATTTAAAAATAAGACTACACCTCTTGGGGACTAGATTATAAAACTATTAGCTTAAAATTACCTGTTTTATATGGGAAGCATGTAAGTAGATGACTAAAAAGTTTCTCCTTCATTTCTTTTAATTACTGATAGTGTCCCAACAGTTTCCTTATCAAGTTTTATAAACAATCCAAAGAAACTTTAATATAGCCTGTGGATATTTCAACATGTATTTCTTTTAAGCACTTAATATTTGAATAAATTATCACATTGACATTAGCTTTATAAAAAGCTATCAACTGCTACATATTAGAGGAACCAAGAAAAGAGACTGTTTCTCAGTTTTCTGTGAAATGTCTAGATATGCACTTAGCTGAATGCTCAGCACTCATCTGAGAATGATTACAGTGACTTTTATTTAGAAACTCTGGTCTCTTTTCGGGAATTATCTCTTTAAATCCATTTGTTGTTTCTTAAACCACCTTTCACTGGGCAAGATGTAAGCAAATTAAACACAACATGAAATAATAGCCTTGTATAAAGAGAATGTTTTTCAATGCTTGTTCTATTAAAATATTTTGTTTATTGGCACTATGTCCAGTTTACAGTATCTTTGTCAGGAAGATATGTATTTTGTGAAAGCATGATTTTGTAACAGACTACTCAGTCTGAACACAAATGTAATCACCAGAATACTATCTTGAAGTCCACTTGGTCTAGATATTTATTTAATAATATATCTAGAGGGGTGCCTGGGTGGCTCAGTCATTTAAGTGGCCAACTCTTGATTTCAGCTCAAATCATGATCACAGGGTCTTGAGATCAAGCCCAGCCTGGGGGACTCCATGTTGAGCATGGAGTCTGCTTGAGATTCTTTCTCTGCTGTTCCCTCTGTCTCCTGTATCAATAAATATATAAATAAAACCTGTAAAAATGAACATACCTAGAGTATGTTTACCTTAGATTTTATAAAGAAAAAACATGTAATTGAGAAGCTTAATATATATAATAAAATTGAAAGTGTATAGTAAGTACTAAAAATTACCTCATGAGCTATTATAGATCATACATAGATAATATACACTGGATTTTGTATTAGGTTCTAAATCTTCCTTTTAAAAGAGAATTAATAAAACCTTTATGCATATGAAATATCTCAATCTTGGTCTTAGCCAGATTTATTTCTTGTAATTTCTTTGCTATCTACCCTGCTTATCCTCATCTGTGATCCATTCTTTGTCATCTTACTACTACCCTTTTTTATTACAAATACCCTACACAGAAGCAGAAAGTTCTGCTTAATTTGAAAACAGATGTTCAAGGTTCACACATAAGCCCATATCCTTTTTTACTTCTACTTCTTCTACTGTGTCATAATGTTTTAGTCATACTCTATAATAAACACACACACACACACACACATATTTAATTATACACATTCAATGATGCAGACTTTGGTCAATATTTTGAAAAGCATGCAATTTTTTTGGAAAAGCATACAATTATCCTGAAAATCACAGGTTATAATTACAAAAGTGTTTTCTTATTTTTAAAGATGTTTAACATATGGAGGCTCAAACTATTATGATTTGTATTTGCTTTACATTCACAACCAGAAATTAATTGGTAAATTCTTTCAAAGCGATATAACTGGTTCTGTCTTACAAAAACTGCCACTGTCCAGTAAAATTCTGGATAATAACCTGCTGTTTCACATAAGTGTATTTTAATCATAGACTGTTCTTCCTTTGTGAAGATTTTGTTTCTCCTTCTTGTTGGAAATAATACAATTGATTCAGTACAATCTGCTCTTCTCTCTATACAGAAACAAAAGGCAGATTTTGCTACATGTAACTCCCCTGCCGACAATTCCCAATGACAGAGACCTGTGTCACCTTTCTTATTTCGAAGGAGCATTTCTGAATACATATTGCAAATTATGGCAGTTGTAATGAATTATCCAAATTTCAGATGACATGGTGGGAGTTATAAAAAGTTTTCCTTTTTCTTGTTTTTGCACTGTTAATCCAGCTGATATATAACTATGTAAAATTCTACAGAAACCAGCTTGACTTTGGTTACCTGCCCATAGAGATTATATACCATTTTTAATATTTCTATTCATACGCATTTAAGAATCTCCACACACTCATAAAAATGCCTGGATGCATCTTGTATGCTCTCTTCTCTAATGACATTTCCCACCCATCTCTTTCTAAAGATTGCAGATTGTTTTCATCATAATCCTTGTCTACCTTCTACCAACATTCTGATTCTCAAAATTTAATATACGTAAGAATCACATGGACTTATTTAAAGCAGATTCCTGTGCTATGTCTACAGACATTCAGTGTTAGTTCATCTGGTTTGGAGCTCAGGAATGTAATAAAGATGCACTCAAATTAGACCACAGGCTTCTAAAGGGAAAGAAAACATTTTATGAATATGTGTATTTCTGGTACTTGGTGCCATGTATATCCAAGAGACACAATAATTACCTGTTGAACTCAATTAAGAGGATCAAACAAAAAATAGCTTTGGATTATTTGTTAATACTCCCTTTTAGAAAACTATTATCTCAGTTAAAATGCGTCAGACTTTTGAGGCTGGAAATGGTGAACAAGTGCACTGAGGGAGTATTCTCCTTGCCACTTTTCACATCTTATTAATTCATCTAATATCTATTGCACACCCATCTAAATCCTAAACTCTATGCTAGATGCTATGTTATCAAATTGCATAAATTTAATTTGTCACCCTCAAGGAATGTATGTATGTATGTATGTATGTATTTATATTATGTATGTTACTCACCATATAGTATCAAGGAATTTACTTATTAGAAAAGAGACAGACTGGGGAACCTGGGTGTCTCAGGTAGCTAGGCATCTGCCTTTGGCTCAGGTTATGATCCCAGGTCCTGGGATCTTATCGAATCAGGCTCCCTGCTTAGTGGGAGCTTGCTTCTCCCTCTCCCACTGCTGCTCCCTCTGCTTATGTTCTCTCTCCCTCTTTTTCTCTCTCTCAAATAAATAAATAAATAAAATCTTTAAAAGGAAAAGAAAATAGGCATACTAAGCATTCCTAAAATAATATAATGATTTTTTTAAAAAAGTAATGTAATGATTTATCATAGAGGATAAACAAAGAAGTATGGAAACTGAGAAATGAAGGCCAAGTGCACTCAAAGACTATATATATTAAAACCTCAAGAATCAGCATACTGTCATATTGTTGATGCTAATACAAGTCACTCTCTATGCCAATTCTTCAAAAAAATCTGATGGCCTTAGAAATTGTCAGTGTTCTAACACTCTTTGTCATTAGAAATGAAAGCAATAAAAATGTACACTGCATGCCACTATCTCTTTCCCATTTACATTCTCATGTATATGCACTCATAAAAATTTACCTTTGGTTTTAGCTTGCTCTAACTTTTCTTGTAAGGATTCAGGATTTCAGTTATTTACATCTGTACTGGGTCATCAATTCTTTACACCAGTCTTCCTTTGGTTAACCTCTCAGCTACACTTCCTTCCTTCCTGTCCCACCCACTGGAACATTCCCTTTAAAGCCAAGCTAATGTGTATTTTGGTTAAAATGTGAATCCTCTTCCTGATTACCTCCGTGCCTCTCCCATGGATCTCTTCTTTCTCCAGTATTTTCGTCTTTACATCATCTCAACAATAAGGATATGTTTCCAATGGCCCTTCTTGCTAACATGTCTGACCCTAATTCCCTCCTTTGATGAAGCCTTATGGTACCCAGTTTTGTGGAAGGCAGTCATCTGCCTCCTGTGGTAGAAGCCAAAGAACAAATCCTCCCTGTTTCATCCTTTGACAGCTAAGGGACAAGCTTGTGACCTCAGTGTGGTCACCTGGATTCTTCCACTTTAGAACTCAATCTCCAGTGAGTGATGCAAAGATAAAGGGAGTTTATGGAGCATGTTGCCACATGGCAGCATCTTGACCAGATGACCCATTGAACAGGAACATCTGGGGGATGGTCTGTTGTTCCAGCTTGTTTCAATTTTATGAGATCAGCCTTAAAAATTACTTTTTTGCTTACAACAGCTAGATGAGATTGTATTACTGCACTTAAGAGCATAAGTTGATTTCTAGCTAGTGAAAATAAGAATGATGGGACGCCTGGGTGGCTAAGTTGGTTAAGCTGCTGCCTTTGGCTCAGGTCATGATCCCAGGGTGCTGGGATCGAGTCCCGCATCAGGCTCCTTGCTCAGCGGGGAGCCTGCTTCTCTCTCTGCCTCTGCCTGCTGCTCTGCCTGCTGCTCTGCCTGCTTGTGTTTTCCCTCTCTCTCTCTGACAAATAAATAAATCTTTAAAAAAAAGAAAATAAGAATGAAAGCTTCCAGATATTTTTGAAATATGTTGGATATGTCTTGGTAAAATATGCAGTTTCGCTGAAATTTAGCAATGGTTTCATAGTGGAACAAACGTGGATTTTTTTGTTGTTGTTGCACTATGCTAAGGTTTTAAAGCAATTATATATTATTATGTCAAATATGCTATGAATAGATAAAAATATAAGTAGACATATATTAATAATGTAGGGCTGAAGATGTACTCAGCACTTGTCTATGCCAAATAATATATATTTAAAATCTTGTATCAATGTCAGTTTTAAAGGAATTTTATTTTGATTGCCATATAACAGTGTGGTTTATTTGTTGGTCAGTATTTATGTCTCCCATTGCTTTAAGTTGTGTTTTAGTGTGCCTTTATACTGGTTTATTTATTTAAATGATAGTGTTATGGCTAGGGTATTTTCATAGACCAATTTTCCCATAAAATTAATGCATTTGATGAAGAAGGCTCTGATCCAATGAAATAATTATCTACAATCATTAGAAATTCCGCAAGTTATTAAATACTAAGGGGTCCATTCAGGAGTATAGTTTATGTCCTTTAGGTAGGCCATTGTAGCAATTTTCTTTCTATTACACTCTTCATATGGCTGTGCCCTGAGAACTACACATAGATTTTTGTGAACTATACCTCCAAGGAGTTCAGTACAGCTCTAAGACTGCATCCAAGCCCCAAATGGTTAGTCCACATACATTTAACATTTATAAATCTTTTTTATGTTCTTATATGAAAGAATCACAGTAAAGATAGAATTAGGAGAAAAATATGTATATCCTGTTTCTTTTTATATCTTCCAGGGGTTATCATCTTTATAAATTTTTCACTTTGTTTCATATTTTTTTATCGATTCTTTACCTTCTGCTTCCACACATCAGGTGCAGGGTTTTCTTATTTCTATGGAGTATTATGGGCTGGTTGTTGGGAATAGATTATACAGTAGGGCCTAAAAATATTTTATGGGTTGAAAGGAGGAAGTTATAGTTGTTATTCTCCTATCTACAACTGTAAAACAATATCAACCTTGGAAGAATTGTATTTATACTTTTCTGGGCAGAGAACCTTGTACATAGTCCCTACTCATGAAAGGTTAATTCCCTTTCACAAATTTATATTAAAAGAAAGATATATAACAATAAAATATGTTTGCGATTTGAAACTGTTCACAAGGAACAGGATTAAATTTCAAATATTGGGTTACTAATCAAATATCCACATATTTACTATATGAAGCCACTCTCTTATTTGTTGTAGCAAAGTTTATGTGCTGCTCTTGATTCTTTGTTATTTCAATTTTCTGTATTTAGAGAGTAGAGTAACAACAGTCTTTGTAAGTAGAATGGAATAAATTCTCTAATGTATGTCTGTTCAAATTTGGTAACTTATTTTTTTTTTTAAGATTTTGTTTATTTATTTATTTGACAGGAAGAAACACAGCGAGAGAGGAAACACAAGCAGGGGGAGTGGGAGAGGGATTGCTGAACAGGGAGCCCTATGCCAGCTCAATTCCAGGATCCTAGGGTCATAAGGCAGATGCTTAACAACTGAGCCACCCAGACACCCCTAAATCTGATAACTTAAAGATAAGAAAAAAGATAAAGATACAAGATATAGAATATATATGTAAGATATAAAGAGAGATATAAGATATAAAGATAGAGAATAAGGTAGACAAGCATTTTCTTCTACTGTGTAATAATGCTTTGTGTTAAATTTGACAAATTGTCCATGCCTATAAAAATTAAATGCTATATTTATTTGAAATAAACATATGAAAACAAGACACCTAAGTTTGAAAATATCACAAGCATCATTTTCAAAAAGTACTATATTAAGTAAAAATCTATTCTCTTTCTAATGTTTCCTGGAAAGATCTTAGAAATCTGAGATTACTGAGTATTTGAAGGACCAAAGAACATACAGTATATACAGAATTACATATAATGGACTCAGTATAATATCTTCGCTTGCACATAAATGGATGATATATTAGTACATATATGGACAGATATATTAGTGCATTTTCATTTAGCATGTCAGGTTTAAGGAAACTGTAGCATTCCAGAAAGACATAATGGGGAATAATCTTGTTTCATTTTTTTTTTCCTTTTACATGTGTTGAGCATTATTTTTGAACAAGACATTGTGCTAATTACTACAGATAAAAAGACAAACAGAACATGATCCTTATCTTTAAGAGCTTTAAAATGTATTGAGGATGAGGAAATAAAGCTAGCTAAGGCAGGTAAAATGGAGTATTCAGCAGCGGCAAATGACAGGAGCGGAGGTGATGAGGAAAAAGCAAAGGATTTTGCTTGACAAGGGATCAAGTACATTTTCATTGCTAAGCAGGAACAGTTGGCAGAGGTTTTCATAAAATAGAGAAGGAAACAAAGTACTCTTGAGAATGACTGAAAATCACGAGCTAATTCAGAGGGCTTTGGGGACACGCTTAGTAGAAATACAAGAAGACAGAGTGGGAAGAGAGATGGCTTGAGGAACTGTCTTCAGAAGAGCATGCCGAACCTTGAAGGGCATTTTAGGGAGTTATTTTTGTCTTCGTTTGGCAATGGGGAGTCTTTGCAGGTTCTTGAGGATGGGATGACTGATCAATAGATGTTTTAGAAAAGTAACACTGCTATGCACGATGAGAAAGAGAGCCAGATAATTTTAGAGGATCGGTGGTGGGGATAAAATGGAGTCAGTTGTGGATATACTGGTCACTAGATGTTTTTTATCTGCTGAGTGCCCCTTCTGGACTAAATGATGTCTTCTCAGCAAAAACACATGATGATCTTCTTCACTGCTGTGCTGGCAAGCTCTAAGCGATACCATCACCAAGATGATACAAAATTGTAATGATAGAATGTTATAATGGCATTTGTCAGAGGTCAGTCTCCCTAAGAGCAGGACACATTTATAATATTTATAAAACTCTTTGATTTGGGGCATAAATATCAGAAGATGACAAATCATATCTTTAGGAGAGGATGATGTCATGATGTAGAATATAGGAAAGTAGAATTGAGAGTAATTATTAGTAAGTATCAAAAAGAAAGTGAATGTTTTCTCCTTGCCCTATGGTGCTCTGTGCCACCTTTTATTCACGTAGCTCTCTAAGCCACTTTCCAGACAGCAGAGCACATTAAATGCATTCATGATTTGTAATTTAAAACTACAGTTGTGCGAAATTGCAGTTTAAGCTTGTATGGATCCATACCCATTGAGTTTGAATTAAGATTTACAAATATGTATTAGGTTTGATAGGACAGTCATTGAATGAAAAATACAATTTGTGGCACCAAAATGCAGCAAAAATATGAAAATTTAAAATATGTATGAAATCTTTCTCAACAATATGCTGATTAGATCTTAGGCAATGCATATAACACATCTCAGTAATCAATCAGGGTGTATATTCTGAATGCCATGATTCTAAGTTTCTTAATTTAAAAATAAATTGGAGGAACTTATTCTGGAAGTAATTATTTCAGAAAATTATCATGTCCTATAAAACTCATTCACAGTCAGGAGTCTAATAAAACAAATCAGCCTTTTAAATTGTTGGTCTTAAGTGGGTATGGCTGAAAACCTAAGGTTAAAGCAACACATTTTTGTCATAATTCTCTATCTCTTCCAGCAAAAGATAGTGTTAGAATTATTCTAGCATTCATATAAACAAGCGGGTGAGGAGCAAGGTAAAGAGGTTGAAAAAAGGTATTGCCATCATGACCAATAATACTAAAATCATATTTATTATCCTATCATGGGAAGAGTAATGAAAAGCCGGTCCAAACCCACCATCAGTACAGGAATTAGCTCAGCAACATTGCTTCTCGGATTGTACATTACAATAGATGTGCACAGTCATCAGCTCTAGATGACCTTATTTGGTAAGTCTATTTCTTTACAACATCCCCAGGTCATTTTAATGTGCCATCATGGTTGAGTACCATTGCTCTCCCATGAAATATTCACTAAGATGAAACACATGATTTCCCAATTTGGGGATAATTTTGATTCTAATAAACATCTTTAATGAAGATGTGATCTGGGTTCTTAAGCTTTCATCTGTTGAAATTACATCAACACTTTTTACTTCTTAAAAAATATTTCCCTATTTTTACTTATTTCATTCCTAATAACGTATAGGTTATAGAGCTAATATGCTATCCAAATTGCTTTTATCACCATCAATAATGGCTGATATTTAATATTAATTTACTATGAAGCTGACACAGACTTGGGCCTTTATATACAATACTTTTAATCTTTTTGTCAATTCTAGAGAGTAGATATTATGATCATTTCCTTTGCAGATATAAGATACGTTAAGATATATTAAAGATATATTAAACACACATATATATATGTATATACATGCAGATATATTAAACAGAGAAAATTTCAAAATATACTGCAAATTGCATGACTAGAAAGTACTGCAAAGGCGAATCCAGCCCCAACATATATGTTCACAACCTCTACTCTATGTAGGAAAAGGGTCTTTGCAGATCTGCTGAGTTAACCAAATTACATCTGCCAATCATTTTAATATTTACAGAAAGCTTTTATTCCTCCCCAACATTTTCAACAGCCCAAGAACTTTCACTTACTTTTGTATAACCTTGTTGTCTGCTAGGGTTTACTTGTCAGTAGGAAATCGCGTAGACTTGGCTTAAGCCCCAATCCTAACTTGCCAATACCGTGTCCTGTGAAATTTAAAATCATATCCCATGACCTTTAAGAATTCCTGGGGGCTTAGGCCTTCATGGTTTCCATCAACTGAATTGCCATTAAAAGTTTTCATTTTACCCTGAACATAAAACCCCTCTCTTCATAGGTTTATATACACATACCAAGGCAAAAATACGCTCATACTATGCATTTAATAAATTCTGTCTTGTTTATTAAAGATTCTTGAGTCAAAGAAAGATTACTCCAAGTGGAGCAAAGCCTTCTGATATCTTCTGAGCTCCACTCTATCTGCCTCCTCTTTTTACCTCTGCGTGTCATCCTTTGCTCATAACTTAAGCTCCCAAATCCATCAAATAGCTCTGTAGAAAAAGGCAAACAAATGGCCTGTCGTAAGTAGGATCCGTGACCTGAGAGTGCAATCGGGATTATAAGTACTATCTTTTATCTTGTTAATTAAGTATCAGCTTATTGTTTCATCTCTCACTGTCCTAATAACAATTTACTGAACTTCTTTCCACTGAATGTCTAGTTTATTTTTTAATTGGCTTGCTAACTTGTCAATAGTATATGTTTCCCAACAAATAAAAAAAAATTTACTGAATCTTCCTTTTTCTGTAACTGTTTCAGTGATAGTCATAATAGAGAACAGTCCATTAACTCACTACAGTGCTCATACTTGGAAACTATTCCAAATTCTTGCAAGTGTCTATGGACCACAGATTTTATAGCAAAATACAAGCTCAAAAAATAATGGATAACCTAGCTTGAAAAAGTGGTCTCGAATTTGACACCTTGGAGGAACAATAGTTTCAAGGTTTTGTTGAGTTTTGTTGTTTTTTGTTTTTATATATTATGTTGGAGGGACAGTCACCTTCTAGAAAAATAATTACAGGAATCTCTGGAGTTCAGTGGATAAAATATCTAAATTATGCAACAGAATAGCAAAGATCTTATGGTAAAAGATAGAGTTTAAGCAAGGTGGACCAAATGAGCTAAGCTGCTGTGCATAGTGTTAAACAGTGGGTGAGGTATGTATGTAGTTCATGTCTTCTTTAAAAAATGTTTCTTAAAAATATTTAATCACATTCTTGGTTTTTCCCCTTGGTCAAGATGTGTGTGGGCATGTGTGTGCCTATATGCATAGGTGCAACGCATGTAGTTTCTTCAGGCAGTTACCCAAAGTGTTATCAATGTCTGCTTTTGTGTCTTGCTTATATGTCTTGGCTTATACAATGATCCACAAGACTGTTGGCTACTCTTGTTGGTCCTACCACTTATGAAATTTTCAACCTTGGGGAAGAGGGAGACCATTGTAAGTTACTCTGGGCGATATAAAAAAGACATTGAGTAAATTGGGCAGGGAGTGTTGTCAGAGAAGTTTCTGTGGGTGTCTTGTCTGGATTTTCATTTCCTTCACTTCTTGCCAGTGTCCAGTACTCCCCACCCCTGCCGAACTACCCTCTATTACATATTCTAACCTTGGAATGATTCAGAGCTAAGTCTTAGGAAGCTATTCTTTGTTTTCTACACTTTTCTCCCTTAGGAAACTCATCCAATCCTGTGACATTAAATCTACTTGCAATCTTTATGCTATCAACCAGTAGAACTGTGTCCATGGTGTAAGGCTAATGGGGATGTGGGGCAGGGCAAGAAGTTAAACAGTAGCGAGGATACATTATACATTATAGAGATTAGACTCTACTTAATATCATACTGATGATCTGAGCCTCAAAAGATCCATCTCCAATGCTCCCAAGAAACTGCATAAAATACAAACGTATTTATATTTAAAGACTGAAATATGGGAAGCTGCTAAAAACATGGATGCTGAAATTGCTAACATTTCGAAAAGACAAAAAAAAAAAAAAAAAAAAAAAAAAAAAAAAAAAGCTCCCAGCCTTAATGGAAACTGAACCAAACCCATAGAGAAGCAGATGTTTCCCTTTAGCAAACCTTCAAAGCAGCAGGAACTCAAATTCAGTCAGGAAACTGGCAGAGCCGCTGGAGCCATTTCTAAGTGGCTATGAGAGTTGAGAGAATGTCCTTGAAGACTCCTGCTCTGGGTAAAATGGAAGTGGGGGTTTTGGCAGACTGTGCTTTCGGCTGCCTGCCAGTGACTTTGAAAAGCATGACAGCTAATGTGGTTGTGCGGATAGTTCTTTGGCTGCACCTCTGACTGGAAGACATGATTCTAAAAGAACTCCATACAGGAATTCCATTTGGCAAAGTCTTGCTTTTTGGCAAGGATATGGAAAGTCTTCTTGAATAAGCATTGAAGAATAAATTGTGTCTGCCCCAGGATAAAACTTCTGGGGACTAGGGAAAGAATTAGGAGGTAGATTATACAGAGGCAGAAAGTATTCAGAATGGCAAGAGACACTAGAAGTTGGCAATCAGTAAAAATGACCCTATTGCAAGGAAAAGATTGGAAGTTCTTCAAAGGATCCAGGAAAAAGGGAGCTGGCCCGGCTACTCAGTCCCTGCTCTGGATAAGGGATCCAAATAATAAAGATCACATGTGAGTCAGAAATGAGAATATGTGCTTTTAATTCAAGAAAGCATTTATCTAAAGTATTAAAAATGTTTTGAATTATGTAAAAGACATTTCCTAGCATAGAAAGCTGGCACCACCCTAATCAGCAGTTCATACAATGCTGACCTAAATTTGCAAGCCTGCGTTCCTCTGTTACCCGCTGTCTGGGCTCTCTTGGGGGACTGGCCACATTGTGGTTATTAGTGTGAATCCAACATGTAACACATAGTGTGCAGCCTTCAGTGCTGGAATCCTCCCAGAGCCTAACAGTGTCCACATGTGTCCCTGATACCGGAAATGTCATCAGGTCTTCGACTCCATCACTTTACTTACTGCTTCGATGTGCGAAAAGCAGCATAGTGTTTTGCCACCGATTAACAATAAAAAGGTTACACTGACATCTTTCTTTTCCTCCTCTTCAAAATATGTAATCATGACTATTTGCATCTTGTGAGAGCCAGATTGTTTCCCTCTGGTTGCCAGGTAAAAATATAAGATGCTTAGTTTAATTTGAATTTCAGATAAATAGTAACTCATTTTTTTTCATTGTTTAAGTATCCAAATCTAACTAGATGTCCTATATTTTTATTTGCTAAATTGAGCAGCAAATTTTAGGGCTAGTTTTAACGAGTGAGAGGGATCTCTTCATGTATTTCCATTGCTGTTAAATAGATAAATTTGCTTAGATTGAGTCCAACACTGGTGAACCTAACAGTGCATTTTACTTTCTATAAAATATTGATAGGGAAGCTCTTGGGGTTATGGGTTTATTGTGGGTTTATTTGTTTTTGAAAAAATGTGTTTCATGACTTGACCTCCAGTAGGGGTGCTGAAGAGATGGCCAGAGATATGTTGAGTGGCAAGAAGAGGGCCAGGAAAAAGGAGAAGGGCAGAAAGAGATGCATGTACTTTTTTGGTGATTAAGAGCTTATACCTTAGAGAAACCTATGAGGTTCAATCCCAGTTCTGCTAGTTACCTATTCTTATAGCCTCCTCTAGTTTAAATAAAGTAAGACCTAACAATTAAGGAGTAGGGGTTTTGGCACATGGTAGGTATACAAAAAGTCTACTGTCCTATTAATGATTTTACAATTATTGATATGGGAAAACTGAGAGTGAAATCCATATCTTCTTGACCCAAGAGCAATGCTCAAAATGCACATGTTTTAAACTAGTTATCAGGAAAGAGAGACATTTCATAGTAATTCAATGGAAGAATCAAGGTGCAAAATGTAATTATAATTTAAAAATTAAATAGACTGCTGCTATTCTGCCTTTTTAGAAAGTGCTTAATCAAAAGGCAATTTTCCCAGTAACTTGAGGATATTTGACTTCCATGGATAATTGCCTAATGTAAACTCAAAGGAGTTTATATTTATATTTACAGTCAGCAATTTGGAGAAACAATACCACAGTGTATTAACATCTTCCTTGCGATATCCATCCTCTTCAAGTTTAGTGTAGTGAGTATAGAGGATCATTTGGCTCAGAAGATTAAATCTATGAGATTATCTATTAGAATATTTGATAGCAACAATATCATAAAGTGATATGTTCATTATGAATTTCTGGGAATAAAAGGTATTTTAAGCATCTTATTTTGGCTTAATCTAAAAATATTTTCTAAGTAAATGGTTCTTATGTGCACACTGTTCCTAACAGTTTGTGAACATCTCAAAGTCGGGGTCTTATCTATAGGTTACACAATGTAAAATGGACACACAATGCAAAGATAGTGAATTGAGGAAAATACAAATAAACGAGTAAAACCATTAGTGAGGCAATAAAGAAAAGTCAGTTTTCAGCAACTGGAATAAAATTTATGTTGTTCATAAAAAATGTGTGACTAGCTAGGCTGAAATTGCTGAGGTATCTCTTCCACTTGCCTTGAAAACTACGAGGCACATTTTTTATCCCAAATTTGAGAGAAATTGACTATCTCCTTGTCCTATCACTTTGCTGACAAAAAAAAATGTATATAATGTATAGGAGATTAGAAATATTGAATGATTAAATACAGAAAAATTGAACTTCCAATTTGAATAATTAATTTATATTTCAGTGTTGGGTTTAATAGCTGTCAGCTTTAGTTTATTTGTGACAGTCCCTGACCCATATTAGGTGCTCAGTAAATATTTGTTGATTGAATAAATGAGTAAAAATACGTATACATGTGTGTATATATACATATACATGTCAGTTTTTTCACATTAAACTTATAACAATGAAAATATATACTTTAAAGAGTTTGAAGAGCTTGCAGCATTTCTTAAATAGTTGAAATATTTATCTTCAAACTGTAAGTTTATGGATAAGAGAGCATATTATTTTCCAACCTGTACAACGAGAATGATAGTAATACCTACTTCATGGAACAAAGGGAATTTATATTCAGAGCACTTAGAATAGTCTGCTGCCTAGTAAGCACAGTTATTGTTTTATGTTGGCTTTTACTATCATGTCAAACAAGTCAAGATTTTAGACTGAATATACGTGAATATAGTGTTGTAATCTGGAAAAAAATAGAATCGAAGTTCGAGGATAGCCATGAAAGAAAACTGCTACTGAGTTACATAACCATTAATTAACTAATTAATTAATTAATAGGGTGCTTGTTTATTTGTTTCAAATCAAACATTTCTTAGGACAGTCTTGGAAAGGCAAAGAAAAACATCATAAAACAGGACGTTCGTTCTGTTTAAGCCATATTGAATGGAAGCACCATGACGCATGCGGATCATTCCTTGTAACCGGATAGATCTGCAGGTTCTCAAGCATACATGACTTTTACTAGCCTCCACTTTCCTACCTTTAGCAATATATTTAGTGTGAGCTCAAAGTAAGAGGTAGTGGGACAGTAAAGAGACTGCGAATTCCTCCCAATTTCATCTCCTAGAAATAAAGGTGATGCAAATATGCCTGAAGTTCCCTGATTAGGTCAATCCTCTGTCTCCTGTTCTGGTGCTGTCCAGTACAGGAATGACTAGCCACCTGTGGTTATTTAAATGTAAATAAGTTAAAACTTATACAGTTAAAAGTTAATTTCCTCATTTGCAGTAGCCACATTTGAAGTGCTCAAAGGCTAAATGTTCTAATGAGCAGTGCATAGATTTTAAAAGGATCTGAGATCAGGTTCCTTCACCTTTTCCACCAATATATAAAAGAAGGTTCCATGAATGTGGCCCAATTCTCCTCCATTCTGTTTCTCCTCTCTTTTAAAGAATGTACCCTAAGCTAAAGTGATGCAGAACAAAACCTAAATTCTTCTCATTCCCTATAATCAAAGCTGGATCAAAAAATGATTTGGAGAGGCAAAAATGACCATGAACGCTGGGGGAAGAGGAAGCATTGTCAGTTCATCGCAATTTAGTATAATTCAATTATTTATATTATCTTGTGCCTATGCACAGAAACCAAAATGCACATAACAATGAAATGGGAGTTGATATCGGTTGTGGTCAAGAAGAGAGGTGGGTTCATTATGAAAAGAGAAGGAAGGTAAAAGAAGCCAAGGAATATAATGGGAAATGGGAGAGGGAAGAGAAACAGCAATGACTCTACAGTTTTGACAAAAGCAGGCACTTTGGTTAATAATAACAAGCAGGAGAAAAGCAGATTTTCAACAAAAGTGGTTTATGTGGACAAAATCTACTGAGCTAAGTGCACCTTAAATCCCCCAGCATAAAAGCTCAAAGAGCAAACTTTTTTTTAATACTGACTCCTTGAGTGTGTACAATACTTCCCTTCATGCAGAAGCCAAGCACAATTGTAATAATTTATCTCTTGTCAATCTGCTTCACTCTTTGCATCATTATGCCTAGAATAGCAAGGTGAGATCTAGGCAAATTGGGTAGGGAACAGGAAGCTGGCTCTGAGAAAATGCATACTGAAATACAGACCCTTGAAGGATATTATCTCAGGGTCTAACTGTGCCAAAATGTAGCTTTATGCAGGATTATTTTCCCCTTCTTGAAATTCGAAAACTGAGTAATAGAAGCAGTTGAGTAATTGGATGGTGTTACTCCACAGGATGTGGTCATTCTATTCATCAGTGCCATATGACAATCAGAACTTCAGGAAATATGGAATGACTCAAGTTTGTAAATGCGGAAATGACACAATATTTTAGAAAATTGAATTTGGTTTTGACAGTGGTGAAAAAAATCAGTTGTCCTGGAATGGAAGAGACCCACAACATAACATAAATACATAATGTATTTGAAGTAGAGATATCAAGCGCTATGTTGAGAAGTTAAAATAGAATGAGGGGTAAAGAATGATGTCGACAGGTGTTCCATCTAGATGGGATAGAGATGAAAGGTCTTTATCAGAGGGACATTTGAGAAAGGATCTAAATGGAGTAAAGGAGACTAAGCCATTAGACTTCCAGGAAGACCAGTTTCCAGAAAGAGAAGATCACTTGAAGAAGCTTGGAAAATTTACAGAACAAGGAGTTTGTTGGGGATGACTCAAATCAAGCAAGAAAAAGAATATGATAAAATGAAGTTAGGGTCGCAGCCAAGAAGCTTCTAATTTGGGTATATTTTTTAAACATAAAATTAAACAGCAATCATTTCTCAGCATCACCACTATTCCCACACTGGTTCGAGACACCACTCTTGCTTGGTTGGATTATTTCAACAACCATCCAACTGCTCCTAACTCGCTGATTTAGAGTCTCACCAACCTGACCCTGTATTCACTGGCCAAACCGAGTGATCCTTTACAAATTAACAAGACAATAGCACTATTTAAGACCTACATTAAGGGGAAAAAAAAAGTTCTTATCCTAGATATTCTTACCATTTGCACGGATATGACTATCATATCTCTTTCTTTACCTCCTGTTGAGCTGCTCTGCATTCACACTGGTCCAAACTCACTGTTTTTGCTCTTCAAAAATACTAAGCACCGTCCCACCTCAACCTTGGCATTTAGCCTTAGAGCAAGCTTTCCGTAGATACTTCAAATAGCATGTTTCTCCTTTCCATTCAGTACTCTGCTCTCATTTCACCTCATCAGGGAAAACTTGTAGCGATTTATCACCCCTTCCTGCCAGTTTCTAGGGTAACTATGCTACTTTTCTTCACAGGACTTATTAGCACATGACACACTATTAATAAGAGTGTTTTCTTTGGTTACTATTTATTTTCTGTCTCTCTGTATGAGAATAGAGGCTTCCTTAGTGTAAGATTTTTATGTTATTCATGTTTTATTGCTAAAACCTAGATCTTTAATAGGCACATTGAAGTTGGCCGGTAACTTTTTTTTTTTTTTTTAAATAAATGAATGAAAAACTGAGAATGGCAGCAATTCAACTTGCTGACGAATTGGAGGTCAAAATGAGAATAACAGAGGGGTACAGGAGGACTCCAAGACTTTACTCCTTAGCAACAGAGTCAGTGGGAGCTCCATTCACTGAGATGTGAATGGGGGAGGGGAGGAGCTTGGAGGAAACATCCCTGTTCTGGTTGGAAAGGTTAACTTTCATTGTTAGAATTTACTTTAAGGCAGAAGAGCAAAACATAACTACATTTCCTTGAAGGTGGTTTTAAAGAAGCTTAGTAGTAGGAGAGAACTGGGCTTAGTGGTGTTCTCGAGCTGGTTCATAGTAGCTCAAGAGAGCTGATTTAATAAATTATCAGTAATTTGGCACCCCCCCCATTAAACAAAGGCCTATAAACTTATAATTAAATGACTACATCAGGAAAAAGTTAACAAACACTTTTTATCACTTTTTACTATTTTCTCTATTTTTGATTCTATTTGTGTCTATTGTGTCTTTGGGTATATATACTATGTAGTGATCTGCTCGCAAACCATGCTTGCAAATTCCGCATTCAATGACACTGTGACATGGCGGTGAAAGTATTTACAGCATGAAAATTGTCAAATGTCATAATTGGACAGCTCTCCTTCCCCAGTCCCTTTCTCCTCCACAGCTAGAAAGCATATGCCAGTACATCGTTGCCTGAAAACACTATTCCTTATCATTTCTGGAATTTGGGGTAAATCATTGAACTCCTGTCTTAACTTGGCCTGAAAAATACATATAATATCACCCCCATTTGGTGATTATAGTGATTAAATTAGATAATATGTATGAATATAAATAATAAAAGACTTCCTTATAGACAGAACTACTAGTACCCCATATGGCATATTTTTGAAAATTAGAAAAAAAATTCTGGTATCCTTAAAATATTTGTTTTTCATAATATAATTGTAGTTACTGATTTTCATTACAATAAAATACAACTTCAATCTACCAGAAATTGTAAAAATAATCCTCACATATGACTGTCTCGGAAAAATAATGTAAACTTTATATTTTCAAACAACCTACAAGACATTTATGTTTTTCCTTTACTTCAATCTGTAAAGCCTCTGCTTAAGAAAGCTTAAGAAAGAAAGACTCACTTCTTTCTTTCTTTTCTTCTTTTTTTTTTTTTTTTTTAGATTTTATTTTGTGTGTGTGTGTGTGAGAGAGAGAGAGAGAGAGAGAGAGCATGCGCACAAGTGGTGGGGAAGGGCAGAGGGAGAAGCAGACTTCCCACTGAGAATGGAGCCAGATGACAGACTGGATCCTAGGACTTGATCCCAGGACCCTGGAATCATAACCTGAGTCTAAGGCAGATGCTTAACTGACTGAGCCACCCAGGTGCCCCTTCCTGTATAACTGTCTTCAAGCCCATTTTGGGGGTGGACGGGGTGGGGTGGGGCAGGGATGGAGAGTGTCAAAAACATAACAAACAAAGAACTATGCATCCTTTTATTTTCAATGAAGAAAGACAGCAGGCAAATCCTCTATCTGGGGCTAAAAGTTCCCCAGCAACACCCAGGAATGACTTGCTTTTCTCAGGTGAGACAGATGGCATTAATAGAATGACCTTATTGTTCTTACATTATATTTCTGGTACCCTTCTGAAAGATTGGCTGCATCATCTGCAGGGGTGAGGAAGAATATGTCACCCTTTGGGTCTCATGTTGAAGATCAGCTTTGTCTACAAATTGTCCTTGCTTGCTCTGGGATGATGTTTTAAGAAAATTCAGGGAATGACTTGTCCATCGGTGGCCTGAATAAGATAAAAGAAGATGGGTTTGAGGGTCATCAACTGGCTTTAAAGTTGTGTTATAATATTTCCCAATCTCTGAAGAATTCCTAGTCACACTGGGAGGATCCCAGCTGCATGAAATAGATAAATGTTCTGTTGGCTCTTCTCATTACCAAGAATCTCCATCTCTCCAGGTGGATCAGACAGTTAGCAAGAAAACACACACACACACACACACACACACACACACACACACATTTATTTATTTCTCCCTCTTTCACAAGAGGCTTGGAGAACATGCCAGTGATGCAGTTACGTCAGGCATTGAAATCAATAGGAACTAAGCAGAGGGTGAATCACTTGATTGAACTAAGTTTGTTTGGTTTTCATTGTTTTCAAAAGCAATGAGGAATTGCAAACACAAAATTCTGGATAAATGTTAATTCTGGGAGAGGGAACATAGGTAGCTGCAAAAATTTGGAAATATTCTAGCTCTTGACCTGAGGGGTGGCCTCATTATATTTTATAACATATATTTACACTAACTATAATCTTCTGTGTGTAGAATATTATATGGCCATAAAAAGAAAAGTAAGAGAATTAAATTATATTCCTAATTTTATAGACACTAGAGTTAGACAACATTCATGGACTGTTGCTAAGATGAATCCTCACTGCACAAATAGTAGGTACGTGTTGTCTCTGGCTCTAAGCTCTGCGAAGATTTTAACTCTATGATTGCTGTGAATGCATTTTATGTGATCAGAATGTTGTAATAGTTAGGAAATAATCATAAAATTCATGTCTTTTCAAGAAAGCAAAATTAAAGAATTTAAAACAAGCTTTATGTTAAACATGAATAGTTTATTTGAAATGAGCATATTGAACTTAGGTAGTAAGTGTTATTTCTTCCTTTTTTTGAGAGGTGTCCTTGGGTATTGAGTACCATAAACCATTGCACATATGGGGTGAATTTTTAGAGAGAAAATCACTAACACCTGGATTGCAATAACATTCAAAATGTCTTTTGTGTGTTTCTAGCTGGCAATATTTCTGCTCATAGAGAATATAGGTTTATAAGTTAAAGTCCTTTTTCTTTATCCAGAACATCTTATCTCCCTTATCACCTTTCTCATCCCTATCTTATGCTTCTTTAATCATAATAAAATTGATTTTACTCTAAGTTCTACACAAAGCTCCAGTGACCTATTTTTCCATTTTCTGTTTTAATTTATTTACTAAGCCTCATGCTATATACCTGAAGGCTCTCCTAACATTCCTTTTTATGTGATGCTGAATGATACTATACTTTTCGATATAAAAATTAATGGACCAAATTTGAACTCCTTTTAAAATTTTATAATCAGAATGACAAATGTCTTCTAGAATCCACCAAGTTTTCCAATTTTAAAACACTTTCAGGAGACTAAAATATTCTGGGTTGTCTTTATAAATTCTATAAACAAATAGTACAGTGCATTGTTTTTGTTTTTTGGGGTTTTGTTTGTTTTGTTTTCCCTCCAGGATTCATTCCCACAAAAATTGGTGCATTCTTAGGGCCCAGTAGAGATCAGAACCCAATCTATTATTCCAGGAACATAAACACATTTCTGTTCTTTCCAGTATTGATCACTTCTATTCTAAATTTTCTTCATTAGGTTACTCAACCTAATACATTTCTTCCCCTTTCTTTCTTTCTCTCTTTTAAAAGATAAAAAGAATGATTTTATGTCTAGGAGGATTTTTTTCACGTCTCTAATTTATATTGTTTAACTATTTTTCTTGTGGTTTAGCTTTGTGATTACTGTCAGCTCCCTAAAAATGTATCCCAATGTCTTCGACTTAATAAACACATTAAGAATTTGTGTTTCCATAATCATTAAAAATAGTTGCACGGTGCTACACTTGACAGACCTGATTTCTTCAATAGCGTGTATAAATTAGCAGCAACAACATCCACTTCTGGTTCTGCAAAGGGTCTGTATTAACACGGACCCCCAAGGAGCCAGAGGGAATAATGAAGGAGAAGTTCAGGAGCAGGAGACCAAATTCCTCTGTCTCTTCTCAAATCTTTCCATTAATAATGACTTCTTTGTGGTTCAAGAACAAAAAGATGGAGCAAAGCCAGCACTATTCTAACTGTAATAGACCATGATAATTCAAATGTGTGATTCTAAAAAAAGGGCAGAAGGAAAAGTTCACAGCACATCCTCAGGAGTGTGGTTTTGAAAAAGCTGCCAGAAATCCTAGGGGCATGCATGACCTTTATGTGACTACCTTGTCTCACAAACACTGCAACCCACCAGTTAAAGTCAATGAGTGGTCAGAAACAAAACTTCTTTTCAAGCAACAACCTCACACCATTCCTCTCTTTTAAGGGCTTTCCTCCATGTTTATCTTGCCTGATCTTTCTAGTTGTCAGAAGATAATGTTTTATATCTTAGAAGAAACTGTCAGGTATACATTGTCTCGGGTTAGGTGATACACATTCAAAACTCACGCTATTAAATTTATGGCAATTATTTGAATCACTTTACATATAAATTATTCACTAATTACAAATGCAATGCAGATCCATTTCAGTGTAAGTCATCAGAGAACACTTAAGAGTTTATTTTAAAGAAGTATCTTTCGACTTCTTCCACAAGGGAAAAAAAAATCTATCTGCTATTTTTTGAACTAAAAAAAAAACCCCAAAAAGATGCAAAAAAACTTAATAGCATTCATTCTGACTCTTTGCATAAAAGAGAATTTTTTTGCCCCGAAGCGATTTCTGTCCATTCAAGTTGCTTACCAGATGACTTAAGATCTTCTACACCAGCAGCTTCTGCAGCTATTTGGAAAGCTTCGTTGCCACCTGCAGCTGCACCTGCTGTGAGATTTTGCTTATAGATTCCTTGGTGAGTTCAAAATCTATTGCCTAGATTAGTAAAATGAGCCTAATCTTAAAAGCAATTTGCCAGCATAGTTAAGGAGTTTCCCTGGGTAGAAATGGACCATACAGATAGGTTTTTCTTTTGCAAATGTATTGAATTAATGGATACATAGACAATAAATTGTGTTCTGGGATACAATCTTCTTCATTAACTAACATTATTGTACTAAAATTGCCTAGGTCAGAGTTTAGCATACAGTTAGTCTTCAGATATGTAATGAGTTGAAGAAGGAGCAGGAGAAGAAGGCGAAGAGGGGGAGGGGTGGAGGAAAGAGAAGTGGAAAGAGAAGGAGAAGAAGAAGGAAGAGAAAGTAACTGACTTTGGAATTCTCCCTTGATTTCTGTTTTATAATTTCATCTGCTGCTGGCAAAACTATTTGAAAGTGTTTGTGTTTTGTGATTTTATAACGTTGTCTTTATCTCAAAATAGGTAATCTTTGACATATCAAACCGGAAATTAAAAATTGGATCTTCGTACCACATCTCAAAGGCACTGGGTGACAGGATCCCAAGCTACAGCTTTCATCTCAGCTCCGACCACTCTCCTCAGTTCATTTCCACTCAAGCACTATGGTCTCTTGAAGATCTTCCAACATACTAAGAATATTCTTGTCTCAGGGCCTTTAACGATGCTCTTCCCTAGGTCTGAAAGTCATTCACTATCTGCACAGTATCTGCTTCAATGTCATCCAAACAGAGAGGTCCACCCTAAATCCCCCTCAAATACAGCAGTGTCCCCTGCCCCCATTATTCTCTAGAACACTACCCTGATTCCTCATTCTTCTAATTCTTGCTAATATGTTATAGATATATTTGCATGTCTGTCCCAAAGAGTGCAAGTTCCACAAGTACAAGGACTTCGGGTATTTTATTTGTGTGGGAAAGCCCCTTGTGCACAGTGGCATTTCACAAATATTTGTTTAGTAAATTAATTCTTAATTTATTAAATTAATTCTTTTATTAATGATACAATGGATTCTGATGTAGTTTTCAAGACCATTTTTCTTTGCTTTCAAAATTAATAAAACATGATGCTTATGACAGATTTAATAACCAAAGGACCTTTCTTTTGTTATGAAATTAACATTTCAGAATTTATATAAATTCAGAAATTATATAAAGTAGAAGTTAAGTTTTTACTTAATGATATTTTAATAGCTTGAAATTATGGTAAAGTAAGGGACATATTTTGTTAAAGATTTATGGAGTCCCTATCTTATTCATGATTGTATTTATATAGCCAGCATTAAAGCAGGACCGTATCTAAAGAACCACTAAGTGAGAGGTTTTAAATAAGATACAGTATCAAAATCACTTAAACTCAAATCGGTGTAACTTCCTTTCTTCCTTTTAAATGAGAATTGGACCACACAAATTTAAGGATATTTTCAAATTAAGATGCCCATGGTTCCTACATTGTCAATTAACTGAAAAAGTCTGTTTTTACCCAAGATGTCAGAAAATTTTGTTTATTGAAGAGTAAACTGACTTTCTCTTAAAAAAAAACCTTATCATGTTTCTCAAAAATAAGCAAATATGTAAAGACCATCTGAAGACTGAATGATATAGTTTTCTTTATATAGATCACCTTGAGTTTAAAAAGGGTTGTGTTATTTTTGTCGAGAATTTTCGAAGCATTGTTTCGAAACAAAATTTTTGTTTGGTAATCTCAGATGAAGAGTTGGCAGAATTTTAGTAATCTCACATGAAGACAATATTCTTTGCCAGAAGAGTTGAATGAATAAAACAATTTGAAAACCTTACATCATTTTCAATAGTTAATGTTACATTTTGAGAACAAATGAATTACCATGTGAAAAACACCCATAGTATAGTCTTAGTGGTTTATTTTTATTATTTCCCCCAGAAAATACTTATTGAGTCAGTAATGAAGCTAACTTTAATATTTTAGATCTTAGTAACAATAATAACAAAAAAGATAAACTCCCATAACATTGAGAAATATAGGGTCAGAAAATGACATATATAGGATGACTAAAATATGCTACAGTGTTTTTGTTCTACTTAATACATACACACGCTCATGCACAATTTTCTAGTATGTGTGCATGTGGTTGATCTGTTGTTCTCATTTCTGAATTTAGTAAGTACTAGATCCAATGCAGTTTTAATAGTTATTTTTGGTACCATTATTATGCTTTGGATAACTTACAGCACATGTAATCTTTTTTTTTAATGTTGTTGGATAGCCAATACCCTTTTATTTTTTTAGTTAAAAAAGTGTCATGCCATGCTAATTTTTTCAGATCTTATGTAGTATTAGCATAAATTTCACTTCTTTGTGTCATAAAGTAAATTAGTCCCAGCATTTTATTCCCTTTTTTCAAAAAAAATTTATAAGAATCAATAGGAAAGTGAGTGGAAATTATCAGAAAAATATGAGTTTATTTGCTTGGCAAAATATAAACAAATAAACAAACAAACAACAGATCAATCCAATTAGGAAAGTAGAACCAAGTTACTTTTTTTCAGTCGATTCTACCCCTAACATGGGGCTCAAACTCATGATCCGATATCAAGGGTCACATAGCCCTACCAACTGAGCCAGCCAGGTGCCCCTAACCAAATTTTATTTTAATCAGTATTACCCATCATGGTAATCAAAGAGAAAAAAAAATCTTTTCGGAATTCTTTTTTTTTTAAAGATTATTTGTTTATTTATTTGAGAGAGAGATCACAAGTAGGCAGAGAGACAGAGAGAGAGGGGAAAGCAGGCTCCCTGCTGAGCAGAGAGCCCTACACTGGGCTTGATCCCAGGACCCTGAGATCATGACCTGAGCTGAAGGCAGAGGCTTAACCCACTGAGACACCCAGGTGCCCCCTTTCCAGAATTCTTAAGGGTAAAATAATACAATGTAATTTACCCTAAACAACATTTGAAATTATGTAGAGCAAGTATAAAAATTAAGCATTCATTCATTTATACATTCAGTAAGCATTATTAAGAGTTCACTCAGGGATTCACAGTTAACAAGTTAAAGTCTAGAGACAAAAATATTATACATGTTTAAGATACTGCATTGAATGTAAGAGAACAATGAATGTTTTAGCTATAAGCAACAGAAAAATCAAACTCAATGATAATAACAATCTGTTTCTCTTCTATAATAAGAATCTAGCTGTGGGTGGATGTTAGTGTGGGTTTCTTGAGTCAATAATGTCAGGATCAGAAAGAATATCTGGTATTTTCTTGGTCTTCCTGGTAATAAGAGCTACTGAATCCCTGGGCATCTTCTGTTTCAAAGCAGTACAAATAAAGAAAGAGTGGAAATCAGTTGGAAAGCATGACTTCCTAAGCCACCCCAAGAAATCCATTCACTTATATAATTCATGGGTGTTACCTTAAGCCTCTAACTGTAGGCAGGCTGCAAAACTGCATGTTTAATGTTTCCAGCCTCTTTGGTAATGGGAACAAAGGAAACAGAATTTATTGTGAACTCATGAATTATTGTGGATTTGATGTCTTTCAATACTCAACCTTTATTATTGTTTTTTCTTCTCTATTGTCACAACTTGAGTGTGGGAACCCATTCCAGGTGATTCCCTCATATTTTTAACATGACTGCTTTGAAAAATGAAAGTCTTCCTGGTTTTCTGATATAAAAAGATATACCTAGGGTTACCATGTACCTTTCCTTCTCCCAAAATAAAGTTAGCCATTTCTACAAGATATTCTAGTTTCTTTCAATGGGGAATAGGATTAAAGAACACACTCTTGGGACGCCTGGGTGGCTCAGTTGGTTAAGCGGCTGCCTTCGGCTCAGGTCATGATCCCAGCATCCTGGGATCTAGTCCCACATCGGGCTCCTTGCTCGGCAGGGAGCCTGCTTCTCCCTCTGCCTGCCGCTCTGTCTGCTTGTGCTCGCTCTCTCGCTCTCTCTCTCTCTGACAAATAAATAAATAAAATCTTTAAAAAAAAAAAAGAACACACTCTTTCAGGATGTCTATTTCTATAGGAGGTGATAAAACTGTCAGGCAATTTTTCCTAAAGTAGCAAGAATATTTATATTTATTAAATCATGAGTTTATATTTTCAAATAAATTTTAACATGTTTTTATTTTTTATTTTATTTATTTATTTTTATTTTTATTTATAAATTTGCTTATTTTATTTGTTTTATTTTATAAAAGTTTGGAATTTATTTAGTTGGTCAGTTTACTTAGAAGGGATTCCACTAATAAATTCATTCACTATGTTGTACTCTAACATACCTTGAAGTAAGTCTTTTCTGGGTCTGTTGTTGGGGAAAGGAGAAAATTTTCCTCCTATCCTTCTAGATTATTTGGCTGATCTAATAAACAAATTAACATAAAAACAGGTTAACAAGAGAAAAAAATACTCACATGTATATGGGGCTCCCTAAAAAATAGGATATCCAAGGACAAACCTAGCAATTAAGGCTTATATGTCATCTTCAACTAAGCAATAGGACAGGGGCCTGGGTCTTCAAAGGGAAGGTGGGTGATTCACAGGACAATAGGAAAAGCAGCTGTTTGGTATTTAGATATTTGTTCTTCCATACAGACAGGTCATTCAAATTAAAAAACAAAATGAAACAAAACAAAAAGATCTCTTAATAGTTTAACTTAATAGCTTACCTATCTCCATAATAGCTTTCTTTCTGAGCCAGCACCCCTCCCCACCATGAAGATTATTTTGGGTAGCTTAAGGAAGAGATAAAAGTTTTTCTTGAGTCTGCTGGGTTTTGATTGCCTTTAGCTCAAAATAGTCAACATACCAAAGTGGCACATTTTGAGAAGACTTATTCTGAACCCCTTCACTACATACTGTTTGGTATATAATCCTTTTCACTTATTTCTTTTGTTTTTCATATATGGGATTAAAAATAATCAGTGGGGGTACCTGGGTGGCTCAGTGGGTTAAGCCTCTGCCTTTGGCTCAGGTCATGGTCTTGGGGTCCTGGGATCCAGCCCCGCATTGGGCTTTCTGCTTAGAGGGGAGCCTGCTTCCCTCTCTCTCTCTGACTGCCTCTCTGCCTGCTTGTGATCTCTGCCTGTCAAATAAAGAAATAATTAAACATTTTAAAATATCACATGTGGACCCTTTTAAAAAAATAATCAGTGTATATACATGATTAAAAGTAAAATTGTACAAAGATATACATAGAAAACCTTGTTTTCATTGGTGTCCTTACACCATACTTCTTCCCCTTCCCTAATTTTCATCAGATTATTTATGATCCTTATAAATGTGTATGTGAATGTTTTGCTAATTTAGACAAAAATATGCAGTTTATTCTCCTCATTTATTCAAAAATTAGTATATGATACATATTATTCTGTACTTTGTTTTCCTGACTTCTCAATATATCCTGGATTCTCTTCATATTAGTACATTATTTTTGAAGATTGCATGGTAGCCCATTGTGTAGATCTGACTTCATAAATCAGTCTTTCTGCTGGTTATGTGGGTCACTTCTAATGCTTTGAGAGTATAAAGAATGCCACATTAAATTACTTTGCACATACATCATTTCATATTTTTAGTGTATATGCATCCAGATAGATTCCTCAAATGGGCATTGCTGTATTAAGGAGTTTGTATAATTTTTTTTTTTTTTAATTTTGAGATAGTGACAATGCTCTTCCACACAGTTTTACAGCATCAACAACAATGTCTGGAAGTGTATTCTCAAGCTTGGCTAGCAAGTATTTGGACCTTTGCCAATAATTTGCTATGTCAAGAATGTTATCTCTGTATAGTTTTAATTTGTATTTGTTTTATATGAGAAAGGTGGAACAGTTTTTCATTTGTTGGAAGGATATGTGTGTGTGTGCCTTTGTGCATGTTTGCATGATACATACCTATCTTTTCTTATGAAATATTTGTATCTTTTATCATTTTTCTATTGAGTTTTTCTGTCTTGTTCTAAATAATTACTAGAAGGGTATTTTCTATCGAGGAAATTAACATTTGGTTACATAAGTGACAAATATCTTTTCTCAGTTGGTTATTTTCATTTTTATTTTCTTTATGGTATTATTTTTGTCATACATTAATTTTCTTTATTTTTAATGTACTGAAATTTGGCAGTTTTTATTTTTCACCCCAAAGTCTCTGAGATGAAAATCCACTATGATGAATTTACATATGTGCCCCAGCAAAAACATTAAAGTAACTCCTGAGAATTAGAGAACCTGGAATGCTCTGCTGTCATGTCTCAGCTGTTGTCCCTGTAGGATATCACCTCCTGCCAGGAATGTTTATAGGTTCTAACTTTCACTAACCTTTATCCACCGTTGCTACAACAGTGCCTGGAGATTCCGTCTTTCTTGCCATGAAATCGCACCTGAGCCCTTCTTCAAGTGGTAAACACCGTATTTTTAAAAATTAAGTCTTTTTACTTATTTTCGCAAGTGTTATTTGGATTTTTTACATGTTTGCAACAAAATAATTTCATGAAGTTTATTTACATGACAACTTATGTTCACTACAATATAAAAATAAAGCATAATTTGTATAGAATACCATAGAAATTCACAATACACGGAACACAAAAATACCAACTAATAAGTTCACTTCTTGTTAAACTATTAGGTAATTGATGTTTCAAATGCTTTGTGTTATGCAAATGTCCTTGGAGGACTGTTTTATTACTGTTTTAGAGTGTTTATTGACATTCAGGGAAATTAGCTGGAGGTTTTGGATAGGCTGATTTTGTTATTATTATTTCCATGTAATATAATGGAATATAGGCTTCCTCTATCTGAAAATTTGCCATTCAGCATGTTTTGCAGCATGGATTCAATTCAGATAACAAGGTTATTTGTACTTGTAGGATTTCTTTCTTTCTCTCTCTCTCTCTCTCTCTTTTATACATTTAGGATTTACCCTAGTGTTTGGTATGATCTGTAGTTCCAATTTCTTTTCTTTCTCCATATGACTATCTATTTGTGCCAACGCCATTTATTAACAGTCTCCATCGTGACTGAACTTCTTTGGTATTTTGTAAGTTATATTCACCTATGCACTTGTGTCTGTCCATCTTTTGAGCATTCTTCTTCTTCTTTAGGCTCTGCTTATGCTTCCTTACCTTCTCATTCTTTTTACTATCCTTAGAAAATTTCAATCATCTTTAGAACCTTATCTTCTATGTGCTGGTGACTCTCAAATATAAGCTTCCAGCCCAGTTTTCTCTCAACCATGATATCTGAATATCTAGTTGTATACTTGACTTTACTGTCCCAAAGGAATCCCAGCTCAAAATGTCCATAACATAGTCAGACTTCTCCCTCATGCACGTCCCATATTCAGTGTCCTCTTTGTCAGTAAATGGCATGCCTCCCATGAAGTTGCTCAAATATTTGGTTCTTCACTCCTCAACCACATCCACACCCAATCATTAGTTATGTTTCTTTGTTATTTCTGAAAATTCTCAAAACTCTTCAGTTCTCTCCACTGTCATTGCTACTACCTTAGCCAAGAAATTGTGAAGTGGATTTTCTCTTCCTCCATTCATTTTTGCACCACTCTAGTTCATTCCTCACGCCATTTCACACACAAAGATCATTTCAAGTAGAAATCTGATCATGCCGTTTCCTGATCACAGTCCTTTAATGGCATCTACTTATCCGTATAATAAAGTCGGATGTATTTTATATGACTTTTAATGCTTTCCATAATATGTTAACCCCCTTCTCGCCCATGTTATTTAAACTTCAGACTTAACAGAGTTCTTTCAATCCAATGCTTTTCTGCTTTAGAAACCTTGCATTTAATATCCTCATTTCTAGCAAAAGTCACTTATCCCTTGTTCATTTTCCCAGCTAGCACTTTTTTTTAAAGTCTGAAATGGCATTTCTCAAGGAAGCAGTCACCAGTTCACTCCTTCAATAAATTTGTGTTAAGATCTTACTATGTAGCAGACACCTTTTGAAGTATTGGGGATACAGCATTTTACAAAATCTTATGGAAACCATATTGTAGTGTGGGAGGAAGAAAACAAAAGATGTAAAAACAAGTAAATTTATAGAACAAAAGGAATAGAGAGTACTGATGCATATTCATTATGTACTGATAAGATGGTTGAAATATTCAGATCCTGTAGCTGCTGCCTTGAGTGTTCAAGTACTTTCTTATGAACTGGTTAATCCAGTTCTTCCCACTTCACTCCCAGATCATCTAATAAACAAAAGATTAATGATTGGCACAGCAAAGTTCTCCTACTCTGCCTCTTGCATTTATTTTGCTTAGTTGGTGCTAAAGCCATTTAATTCCCCAAATTCTCCTGTGCTATCAATTGATCCTTTAGGAATTCTGAAGATCTCACCCTTTTGACATGCATACTCCTGTGATTCTGGTAAACCACACTTAAGCAACATTGAGAAGGTTAACTAACTGTCCAGCCTACCAAGGCTTCTGTTGATTAATCTTCCTTCACTTCTGGGTTTCCCAGGAACCTACCCAGAATCCAACAGGAGAGATAACATGCTCTTGAGACAATACTGCTACAGGAGCAGGAGTATGTACAGTACTGCTCTGCAAATCAAGGCTGTGACCATCCTGGATCACCCTCTTGTGGCTGGCTGCTGGTGGAAATTTCTGGATGAAAATAATCAAAAAGATAGGGAAATGGTGATGATGGAAGAATTGCCAGAGAGATTCTGAGTAGATTTCAGGGAATAGAACTTTATACACAAGTGTGTAATCTGGCTTACAAATGCAAGAGTACTTCATACAAAGTAGCAAGATGAAGGCAGGGCATGTACAGGCAATAATTTCTACTTTTCAGTAAAATAGAAAATGTGTCATTAAGTGAGAATAAGTATGTAGAAAAGATTATAGACTCCTTAGTCTATACTACTTTTTTTTTAGAGAGGAGAGAGAGAAGGGGAGGGGGAGGGAGAGAAAGAGGGAGAATGAGAATCTTAAGCGGGCTCCATGCCCAGCACAGAGCCCAATGCGGAGCATGATCTCACAACACTGAGATGGTGACCTGAACAAAAATCCAGAGTAGGATGCTTAGCTGGCTGAGCCACCCAGGCGACACTACACTAAATATTCTTGCTACATGTTTTCTTACAGCTCTTTACTTACTGTTTCTTAACTCTTACATTTTTAAATTTCTTATAAAATATATGTCTGGACTATACATTCTACCATCTTGTTTTCAGCTTTGTCTGACATAGTATAGCCACACAGTAAATATTGGCTGAGATGAACTAAAATACATTTTAAGATATGAAATGAAATGGAAAACAATGGCATGAATCAGAGTGGGCAGTATGGAATAATTTCTAGTTTGAATGACTCTGTGGTTATTTACCGAAAAAAGAATGCAGTAAGAGAAGAATGTTTATGAGGAATGATAAATTTGTTTTTGAGTATGTTGATTTTCATGCAGTTAGAATCCATCCAAATGAAACATACACGTAAAAAGTAGAATATACAAGTAGAGAGCTGAGGACTGAGATCCATGCTATGTACATTGTTTTGGTTATTATCAAGCTATAAGGGTATAGGTAGTACTTGAAACTATATGTATTTGTGTGTTTTGTCACCTAGACCAAGAATGCTTTGTAATTAGAAGCCAAGGAGGCAGAAATAAAGCCTGAGATAGCACCGTTCATGAATTGGATTTTACACTTACATTTCCTTTTCTCACTTGTCTTTAAATAATTAATTATTTGTGATCTCCTCTCCCCCATTTTTTTTTAATCTGCCAGTGCCAGGATAGATTGTAACCTTGTAGAAGGTGAAGTTTAAGGCTTTTATTTTCTGAACTCAAAGTGCTGATCACATTGAGTTTGGTAATTGTCACTTCTCTAGCTATGTTGGTATTGCTAGAGGACACCCATACTAAGTTAAGGTCTAAACTTTGGAAAACTCCTTGAGAAAGCTAACTCAGGTGACATAAAATAGTAGAAAACAAAGTAGTTTAAAAAATGGCAAGCAGGTATTGACAGCTGAATCATTTTTCAAAAGTTTTGACTATTGCAGAACTTATTTCTTTCTCTTATCTATTATTGTCCCTAACCCCTGCCCATTCAAACCCTATTATGTAAAAACACATTTCATTTTTCTTTTGAAGAACTCCCATATCCTTATTCTTTATAATATAAATATAGTCCACTTTGAGACACAGGACCTAACACTTAAAGTACTGTAAGCTCTTCTCCCTTACAAGCATCAAAACCAGGGTGAGACTAATGTTGCTAAACAAATAAGCAATAAGCAAAGATATTGAACCCTACTGAAGACCTTTTTCAATGAAAACAATCAAAAGCACATGTGTGAAGAAGAAAAACTGACACTTCAAGGTCCAAAGGGCAGTAGCTGGTGGCAATTTAGCAAGGCACTAAACAGCTCTTAATAAAACTAAATTTTATTAATGAGGTAAGAATTCTGATTTTCCCCATAGGAACTACCTGTTCATCAAATGCTGGGAAACAGTCTGAGTGTTGGAGGACAGAAGATGCTCGTGAACTCAGAAAGCAGTTCTATTGTTTTTGATTTTTAATTTAACAAATGTTCTGCTGAAATTGCAGTAACAGAAATAATTATGACTATTTTCCTGGTAACATCAAGAATTTTAATCTGGACTATGATGAATTCTTATCCTTTTAGTCACATATTGAACCAGAGGTTCTAGAAATGATAAGAACAATTCAGACTGTTAGAATTTATTTGCAAACTGGTTGATTTTTTAATATTTAAAAAAAAAATTTTTAGGACCACTAACTTTTAAGCCTGTCCCTAGATAAATCCTGTCCTCAAATCTTATTCTTTTTCTTTTTTTTAAAATTTCTTTTCAGCGTAACAGAATTCATAGTTTTACACCACACCCAGTGCTCCATGCAATGCGTGCCCTCCACAATACCCACCACCAGGCTCCCCCAATCTCCCACCCCCCGCCCCTTCAAAAACCTCAGGTTATTTTTCAGAGTCCATAGTCTCTCATGGTTCATCTCCCCCCCAATTTCCCTCCACTCCCCTCTCCTCTCCATCTCCCCATGTCCTCCGTGTTATTTGTTATGCTCCGCAAATAAGTGAAACCATATGATAATTGACTCTCTCTGCTTGACTTATTTCACTCAGCCTAATCTCTTCCAGTCCCGTCCATGTTGCTACAAAAGTCGGGTACTCATCCTTTCTGATGGAGGCATAATACTCCATAGTGTATATGGACCACATCTTCTTTATCCATTCGTCCATTGAAGGGCATCTTGGTTCTTTCCACAGTTTGGTGACCGTGGCCATTGCTGCTATAAACATTGGGGTACAGATGGCCCTTCTTTTCACCACATCTGTATCTTTGGGGTAAATACCCAGTAGTGCAACTGCAGGGTCATAGGGAAGCTCTATTTTTAACTTCTTGAAAACCTCCACACTGTTCTCCAGAGTGGCTGCACCAACTTGCATTCCCACCAACAGTGTAAGAGGGTTCCCCTTTCTCCACATCCTCTCCAACACACGTTGTTTCCTGTCTTGCTGATTTTGGCCATCCTAACTGGTGTGAGGTGGTATCTCAATGTGGTTTTAATTTGAATCTCCCTGATGGCTAGTGATGATGAACATT
>PISX010006246.1:0-99260 GCA_004024625.1 Mellivora capensis
AATGAAGGGGTCCTGTCTGGAGAAGGAGCCTCAGGGAGTGTTTTTCTTAGCGATTTATAACAATCTAGAGAGATTTAATAAAATCAAGTCCGGCAAAAGATACTTGTATGTGTGTTTGTGTGTGTGTTGCGGGGGTGTGGTAGGGGTGGAAAAGGCAATGCTGGGTGGCATGATGGAGGTACAAAATACTGAATGCTCTGCAAGGCCATATATAGTTTTAAAAAACAGCTAGGTGAGAACTGTATTTGAGAGTAAATAAGTTTGTAAATGAAAAAATGAGTATGAGTTTGCTTGAGTTTTTATTTACTCAACATTAAGAGAAAAATAAACATCACAAGTGACCCAGAATAGCACATTTTGTGCATTTCTTCAGCCTCTTGACAGCATCAGGCAGATGTGTTCACTCTGCACTGATTTTCGTGTGAACCTCCCGGCTCTTCGCCCGCAGCTTGTTGACCTGGGACTCCGCAATGTCAGCGCGTTCCTCGGCCTCCTCCAGCTCGTGCTGGAGCTTGCGGAATTTAGCAAGATTAGTGTTGGATTGTTCCTCCTGAGAAGAAAGATAAAATTGTGAGAATTAGACTTTGTGATTCTCACTGCACTTGTCACCAAATAGGATTATTTTCTCAACTCAGATATGTCCCTCTTATGGTCTATTTGGCATGTCTGACTTCAAATCTGGACAGAACTTGTCACTTCAGTTGTGTATTTTTTTCACTCTAAAGAGTGAAAGAAGAAACACTTTTGAAGTGGAAGGACAGCCTTAGTGTGTCAAAGCCATGTGTACGTGAAATCTGTTTCTGCTGCATGGACTGGGTAGAAAGAAGGAAGAGAGCCATGTGCCCTGACAGAGTTTAGTAAGTAAACGCAAGGTCAAGTTTCAACTTTGATACAACCTCACTTAGCAATTTTTTTTGTCATATATTTTGACTCTGGTATACAGAGAAAGGGAAAAAGTGGGAAAAATGGGTCTGAGAAGATGCATGCATCTGTTGGTTTTACTTATTATCATTTGAGCTCCTCCCTTCCTTCTTCCCTCTCCTAACTTCCTGTCTACTTCCAACCTACAACATTGTGACTGGAAGAATGGGGAACATCAGGAAAAGTGAGGCTGGAGAATCTTCCAGCATGTTCTTATTTGCTACAGTACATGTGGAGAGATGAGCCCCTGATGATACTGGTAGTGTCAGGAACGAATCAGCTGGGGTAAAGATTTATGTTTGGCTCTTGAGAACACTTGGTCTTGTACATTTCTAGATGGAGAGGAGTATTTATCATGGGCTATAGTTGTGATGATGCAGTCTTTGCCACTATCAAGGTGGGTTATTTGGAACTTTGTTTTATTCCCCCAACTCTTACAAAATGCCCAGTAATAAAAATATCTCTTCTTAAAGTCCTATTCTGTAATCAGGATTTGGGGGTAAGTTCATGCTTATAATATCTCATACAATATGAATGGTATATTAATTGAATTTAAATTCAAAACAAAACAGTTAAAAAATATGAGTGATATATTCTTACTTTGCTTGTTTTCTCATTGACACATTCTCTTAATATACTTACTACCCCAAATCCTCCCTCAGGGGCTTAAAGGTACTCACAGCCTCCTCAGCTTGTCTCTTGTATGATTTCACCTTTGCTTGTAATTTATCTACCAAGTCCTGCAGCCTGAGAACATTCTTGCGGTCTTCCTCAGTCTGGAGGGGGGGGTGTGTGAAAAAACCGTCTGCATTCAGTACAGTGGAATGAGCCTCCTTATAGGTGATAAAATAAACCACTTTGGTACGATGGCAGGCGGACCTCGGGTAAACTTGGTCAACCCTGAGCCTTCCTCCGTAGTATTAACAGTAGCCATTCTTGCTAAATGTCCACACTCTGCAGGCACTGTGTTAGGGAATTCTGCACATCTTCTCTGATCCTCGCCTCCCTACTCTGAAGAGTACATGCTGTTACTCTCTTTTACAGGGAATGAAACTAAGGTTTAGAGTGTTAAGTAACCTACCCAAGTTCAGAAATTAAGAGGGGCCAAATTAGGACTAATACCCTGTTTTTTTGGCTTTAAAAACTGTATCATTTTCTCTGATACACAATTTTCTAAAGTCTTCCATGCCTCTCCTAGCTTAGAAAAGGGTCTGAGACAAGCATTTTTATCATTTGCCCCTTCTATTTATATATTGAGTTCAGGTGGATTTGTTTGTGAGCACCACATAAATAGTTAAACAGATTGTCAGTTTCCCTTTGGGCAGGAAGTCTGGATATTCTAGAAAGTTTTTCTGTTTACCTGGTAGGTGAGTTCCTTTACTCTTCTCTCGTGTTTCCGCAAACCTTTAACAGCCTCAGCATTACGTTTCTGCTCATTTTCAACCTCTCCTTCAAGCTCACGTACCTACAACCAAGAAAGATACATATATAGCCAGTCTTGGGGGATATTAATTAGCTCATGACCTGCCGAAGATATTTTGGCTGAATGCCTTCAGCCTCAGGACAAAGATGGGCTTTAATATATAGGGAGAGAGAAAAAGAGACGGAGTGTCCTTTTCCCTTTCCCACATTCAGAGAGATTGTGAGACCCACCCTGGCCTCCAGTTTCTGGATCTGCTTCTTCCCGCCCTTCAGGGCCAGCTGCTCAGCCTCATCCAGACGGTGCTGCAGGTCCTTCACCGTCTGCTCCAGGTTCTTCTTCATGCGTTCCAGGTGGGCGCTGGTGTCCTGCTCCTTCTTCAGCTCCTCGGCCATCATGGCCGCCTATTTAGTAAATGCATCAAGACAATAAGGAAGCCTAGTAATGGCAGGTAACACATGTGTGTCAGTAAAACCAATGCTTAGCTTGCTCACATCAGTGATGGCCTTCTTGGCCTTCTCTTCTGCATTGCGTGATTCTTGAATAACTTCTTCCACTTCACTCTGGAGTTGTGAAACGTCATTTTCCAATTTCTTCTTGGTGTTGATCAGGCTGGTGTTCTGTTAAAAGAAGTCAATGGAAAGTTATAAGACTTGCTGTTTGCCAATGTGGGATTTTACAGATGTCTTACTTGTTGGCTTGTGCAGGGGACCTGATAGCAATAGTTTACTCAACTTTAAATATTTGTTCAGTGCAAAATATTAATCATTTGAAAGATTGGAACAGCTCCCTCCCACTACCCTAGTGTCTATCTAATTTATGCATGAGGACTTTTGAGATTTAAGAATGCCTGTATTAATTAATCGCTCTTTCAATTATATTTCAATCAGACGTTACTACTGTTCTATCCTCAAAAAGTTGGAAATAGTTGAAAATAATTGATTTTTTTGTGAGTGCTTGGCATTGGGAGTTTTTCAGTTAGAGAGGATCTATTCTCTGATGACTTTCACGGTTTGCTCCCTGAGGGAATACTGAATTAGTCTTAGGAAAACATTTTATTAAAATTTTAACCCAGTGCTTCTCAAAGGGAATCAACACTGCCTCAGTGGGTATTTGGAAACATTTGGAGGTTAAGTGTTTTTGCTTGTTAAAATGACCACCCGATGGTACTGCATTTAATGTCCAGGCAAATCAGCAATGTCCTGCAGGACTCCTGGACAGTAAACACAATAGCGCTTAATGCAGAAGGACTCCTGACGAGAAATACTATGTGGCACACTTTTGGATTCCAGAGTTAACAAACCATCTTTATTCAAGTTTATTCTAAATCATGGTTTTCAAGATCTAAGAGTCAAAACTCTAAAGGTTTTTTGAATAAAACTCTCCTTTTTTTGGGGTAGAAAATCTTAAAAAAGACATATAGGAACACACACCAAAAAATTGCCTATAGTCCCACCATTCCAAGATAACTCCAGTTAATATTTTAGAGCATATCCCCCATCCCTTTTTATATACATATATTTATAAAAATGGAGCATTTTCCTACTATAATTCTGATCCATGACTCAACAGTACACCAGCATTTGTCTGATGTGGAGGTCTTACCTGGGTGTGCAGGAGCTGGACGCGCTCACTGGCATCCAGGAGCTCCTGTTCTGCAATTTTCCTGCTCCTCTCCGTCTGCTCCAGAGTGGCCCGCAGCTCCTCGATCTCGGCCTGCAGCAGGTTGGCTCTGCGCTCCACCATGGCCAGCTGCTCCTTCAGGTCCTCCTGGCCCCGCAGGGCGTCATCCAGGTGCAGCTGGGTGTCCTGTTAAATTAAAAAAAAAAAGCCTTAGACACTCTGAAGAGGATGAGAACATCCCAGGAGGTGAACTGGCAGAATGTACTGGTGCCAAGAGCAGGAAGTGACAGGCCTGTCATTTGAGTGTGAAAATGGTGATGTCACCAGCTTAGGTGAGTGAGAATGATCAGGAGACAGGGTTTCATTCTATTTATGCCATTAACTGGTTATTTTTTCATGTGTGAATAACTAATGTCTGTCACTTAGAGAGTATTTTCCATATGCTCTCCCTATACTTGACATCTGTTATCTCATTTGATTCTCACAGGAACCCTATGAAGTGGGTGGTTTCATTCTTATTTTGTAGAGGCAGCAGCAGAGGTTCTGAGAGGTTAAATCATTGGCTTAAAATCAGGCAACCAGTAAGTAACACAATTAAGGCTCAGCCTCAGGCTTATTGGTACCAAAGTCTTGTACTCTCTCCCATCTCAAAGCTTATCTCTGGGCTTCTGTTTGTTCTTTTATATAGCATTTCTATAAAATATATTCTGTGCATTTCTATAAAAATATATTCTGTGCATATTTAATTTAGCTGTCTCCATACTGTGAGCTATATAATTTGTTAAAAGAAAAAAAACTGGGTTGTTTAGCACAAAAATGTTTTGCTGAATGGAGGACAGGTCACTTCCCTGACTTAGCTGTTGATGTGGGCCCATTTACCTTCAGGATGCCTTGGGTGTTCCTATAGTTCCTCAAACTCTCTGCAGCCACGCGGTTGGCATGGTTCAGCTGGATTTCCATTTCATTGAGGTCTCCCTCCATCTTCTTCTTGAGCCTGATGGCATCATTCCTGCTCCTGATCTCCGCATCCAGGGTGCTCTGCATCGACTCCACAACCCTGATGTGGTTTCTCTTCAGCTGGTCAATTTCCTCATCCTTCTCAGCAATTTTCCTGTCAACTTCAGACTTGACTTGGTTCAACTCCAGCTGGATGCGCAGGATCTTTCCCTCTTCATGTTCAAGAGAGGCCTTAGCAAAATAGTGATCAATTAATAATGGAAAATAACTTTAATATTTCGGATGTATTGCCTTGTGAGCCAAACTCTTACTAACATCAGTTTGTATGATTTTACAAAGTACAACACAACAGTTCCAGGAACCTGCTAGGTAAATCATTTTTTTTTTGTTTATTTAGTCAGATTATATAGGGCAGCTCTGTAATAATGGTGCTTTGTAAAGTATTAAGTGCTGTGTAAGTATTATTCATGTGAGTACTAACAGAACTTACTTTTAAACTCATGTAGGAGAAATGAACCCTCAGTCTGTTTTATACATTAAAATGCAGAAATTCTCAATTTAAAAACATTTTTCTGATTACAGAATATATTTCACTGTAGAACATGGAGCAATATATGAAAAAAGGGAAAACTTCCTATTGTGTGCCTCACCCAAAGATGACCGTTTTAATATGGTATATATTTTTTAGTCTTTCTTCCTACTTATGCATATATTTAATGTGATGAAATTATAGTGTATATTCACATGTGTCTTTGCTTTAAAATTATTGTCTGCCATAAATACTTCCCCATATTTATTATATTTAGTGGTTGGATACAATTGCATCATATGAATGTTCCATAGTTAGCTTCATCTTGTTCTGGGATTGGAGATCTTTGTGCTTAAAGATTTACCTCCATTTAAGAGAATTTTCCTGAGGTAGATTCTTATAGAATTGATGGGTCAGAGTATTACATTTTTAAGGCTTTTGCTGACTATTGCCAAATCGTCCTTCATAAAGGCTGTACAGGTTCATATTCTCCCAAGTGCTGTAATAATGGATCCATCGCTCACTTCAAGTGTTTTCACCCATGTCTTTGATTTTCCCCCTTAGCAGAATAGTATGTACCTCTGCTTCCTCTAAGGCAGCCTGAATGTCACATTTCTCTTGTTCCACTTGCTTCTTTATTTTCTCCAGTTCATGGATTTGCTTCCCTCCCTCAGCAATCTGCTCAGTGAGGTCAGAAATCTCCTCTGTGGGTGAACAGACAGGGGAAGAGCAGTCAGACTCATGCAACATTTAAGGGTCTTGCCAGGGCTGTTGGAAGTACGGAAGTTCAAGAGCACTCACGCTGCAAGTTCTTGTTCTCTCGCTTTAGGGTTTCCACGTGATCCAGGGATTCCTCATAGGCATTCTTGACCTTGAACAGCTCAGTGCTGAGCACTCGGGCCTCCTTCTGGGAGGCCTCAAGTTCAGCCTGAGTTTCCTCGTACTTTTGTTTCCACTCCGCCAGGACCTGAAAAGCACCAAATTGTCAGCTTCTGCAAGGAGAGAGGGAGACCAAGTAAACATCGATGAAGTTTAAGCAGGGCGGGCCACCTTGTCGAAGTTCCTCTGCTTCTTGTCCAGGGCGGCACAGGCCGCGTTGGTTCTCTCCACGTCCAGCATGAGGTCCTCCACCTCATTCTGGAGCCGCTGCTTCGTCTTTTCTAGAGAAGCGCATTTGGCGTTCACGGCTTCTACGTGCTCCTCGGCTTCTTGCAGACGCTGGGCCAGCTTCTTCCTGAAACGTTAGCCAGGCAGTTAAGGAGAGTGGTCTGGAACAGGGGCAAGTGATAACATTATAGAAGCAAGCCTGCTTCTGTAATGGCAGAGAACATATGGTTATCCAAGCTGTGGCAGCCAGAGCTGCTTTTTCGATCAGTCCTTCATGAAGAGGTCCAAAGTGGTGAGCCCCTGGGTTCAACCCTTAGAAGCTGCTGCTGGTGCTCCATTGTACGTGTCTTACTGCAGAAGTAATTCAGGACTTGCGATTGAGTCTGGTCACAGAAAATGATTATTCAGGACAATTTTATAGATTGATGTATATATCTCATCTCATTCCAAAAAGGATTTGAGGCTAACTTGATATTTTACTGGGCAGAAATGTACTGAGCATACTCATTTGCTTTCTGACTTTCCATTTCATTTTATGTACCTTTTTCTTAGAGAAAAATAGATAGTTTCTGTTAGTATGTATTTGGAGTTCTCATCAGAGAGAGAAATTGATGGATAAGTCAGGACAGTTGAAGCAAGGCAAGTTTTCTTTTTTTCCTTTTGAATTGCCCACATTCTTCATTCCCCATTGAGTGCATTCTCCTCTACATCCTAGTGGTACAGAAAAGCCTTTCACCCTGAAGCCCAAGAAGATCTACGTGAAGGTCTTCTGTGGTCTATACACAGACTAAGGGTTTATTTTATTTAGACCAATCCTGGACATCATGTACAGTTTGGTGGCCTCCAGCATGGGTTTGAGGAGCTGTGTCTTCCTACTGCAGTACTGAAGAAGGTGGGCTCTGGAATCAGGATATATGGTTTTAATCATGTGCCCTTGGGTTAGTTGGTAACCTCTCACGGCCTGTTTCCTCGTCTGTAACATAGGGGTAAAACATGACGTTGCTATGAAAACTAAATGAGCTAATGTGTATATATAGTACTTGACACACAGTGTGCGCTCCGTAAATTTAGCGTCTGCTATTATTGTTATGTTACCATCATCGACATCATCATCATCGTGTTTCTGGGAGTTGCTGGGTTGTGCAGCTAGAAACCATGTCATTTTTCTCCCCCAGTGTTCACAGCACGTACTTGGCCTCCTCTAGCTCCTCTGTGCGCTGGATGGCGTCCGTCTCGTATTTGGTCCTCCACTGGGCCACCTCGCTGTTGGCCTTGGACAGCGCCCTCTGCAGCTCAGCCTTGCCCTCCTGCTCCTCCTCATACTGTTCCCGCAGCAGGTCGCAGTCGTGGCGGGAGGACTGCAGGGCGTGGGCCAGGGCGTTCTTGGCCTGCAGGAGGACTAGTTCAGTGACTTGAATGCATTTTTTCAGCGATACATAATTTATATACCCAGACTAGAACCTAACGGGATGTGCTTCGATTTGCTCAGCCAAGATCTTTGGTAAAACTCACTTTAGTTTCTTCTTCCAGCTGACGTTTCAGCTCCTCGATCTGCTGCGTAGATGCTTGTTTGCTTCTTGAAAGCTGAGAGACTAAAGCATCTTTCTCATCTAATTGTCGGGAATATTCACCTAAGAATAACAGAAGTAAATGAATTGGTTAATGGTATAAAACTAAGCTTAAGCTTTCATATATGTGTATACCTATACATTTATATATGTATGTACGTCAAATATATATTTTATCTACTTCTAAATATGGGTATAGAACTGGTTGGAACTGGAGGTAAAAAGCAGAAATGCCACAGAAGCGTCACAGGTAAACTATTCTGCCGATTCTCGATTTGCATTCTTTCTTACTTGCTCAGCACATTGCACCAGATTGTTTATTTCCCTCTAAAGTGGGAGGGAGTATTGCTGTTTCTCCAGAACCGCTGGAATCACTTTTATCTAGTATATAATTCCAGGGCCCAGGGGAAGGTCCACACCTGCTTCCGTCTGCAGACGTGCCCTCTGAGCCGTCAGGTCGTTGATCAGCCGCTGCTGCTCCTCTTCTTTGGTCTTAAGTTCATTCACCTGGTCTTCTAGAGTGCGACACATCTTTTCAAGGTTCCCCTATGGGATGTGGCAGTGAAAGATGAGTCACTGAATGCAGTAAAAAAAAAAGTTAAAACTTGAGTAAAAATACTTTCAAGTATTTTTAGAGTGAATAAATTCAAGCATGAGTAGAAAGTTACGGTGCCAACTTGATAGAACAGGCTAAGATTTCAGCATGGTGAGGGTGGAATGTCCCTGAAGTAGCCATTATTGGAGCCCATTCATTTTCTCCAACAATACTGACACTTGCTTAAAGTGGATATTGAAATCGTCTTAATAGGTCATAAGGAAATGCTAACAGAAATGCAGTAGAATGGAATATATTAGAATAGGAAATACTAGATTAGTGCCATAAACTGCCATCAAACAATGTTTAGTGACAGAACAATGAGTATTCTGTCAGGTTATTAATTACCATCAGTTAGAGATGGTTTGGGGTACCTTGGCTTTGGAAATGGCCTCTGCGTTACTGGCGAGGTCATCGATCTCCATCTTCATCTCGCTCTTCTCCTTCTCCAGCTTCTGCTTCACCCTCTGCAGGTTGTCTATCTGCTCCCCGAGCTCGGCCACGCTGTCCGCATGCTTCTTCCTCAGCGTGGCTGCCATGGCTTCGTGCTGCAGGGTGGCCTCCTCCAGGTCCCTGCGCATCTTCTGGAACTCGGCTTCGTGCTTCTTGTTCATCTCGATCTGGGCGGAAGTGGCCCCCCCGGCTTCCTCCAGGCGCTCGCTGATCTCCTCCAGTTCCCGGGAGAGGTCAGAGCGCTGCTTCTCTGCTTTGGCCCGGGAGGCCCGCTCTGCCTCGATTTCCTCCTCCAGTTCCTCGATACGGGCCTGGGGGTGACACATCAACATTAACATAAACTCATCTCAGTCTCAGGGTTTTGGGGGTACAGAATAAAGGGAAGGTGAGATGGTTCACCTGCAGCTCTTTGATCTTCTTCTGTAGTTGAACTTCTACTGCCTGCTCATCTTCAATTTTGCTTAGCAGATTGCTGATTTCAAATTCTTTCCTGTAGATAGAAGACCAAGACATATTACTACTCATGAATTGAAAGATGATATCACATGGAATTTTTTTCTGGAGTTCTTACTTTTTGAGTTTCTCATCAAGTTGCTGCTTGTCATTTTCTAGATCCATTGTGGATTCTTGGGCCAATTTTAGGTCTCCCTCTAGTTTCCTCTTTGCTCTTTCTAGATCCATTCGAAGTTTCTTTTCTTGCTCTAGAGACCCTTCAAGCTAATGAAAAAGGAAAATATGTTAAACCTTGAAAATGTTTTTTAAAAAAATCCTTTAGATGGATATCAAAAACACACTTACATCATCCACTTGCTGCTCTAGCTTGGTTTTAGCCTTGGTCAGCGTGTTGACTTTGTCCTCTTCTGCCTGCAGGTCATCCAGGGTCTGCTGGTGGGCCTCTTGGAGGGCCTTCTTCTCCTTGGTCAGCTTTGCAATGGTTTCGTCCAGACCTGCCATCTCTTCCGTGAGGTTTTTCACCTTAAAAAATTAAAAAGAGAAATGATAGCTGTGCTAAAGCATGTTAGTAGGGTGGCAGAACGTCTGTATGGTAGAACAGAATATGACGCATACCTTGTTCTCCGTGGCGTGCTTCTCCTTTTCAACCTTGGCCAGGGTCAGCTCAAGATCGTCAATGTCTTTCTTGAGCTCTGAACACTCATCCTCTAGTTTCCTCTTCTTGGCTGTCAGCTCAGCGTTGATCTCCTCCTCATCTTCTGCTCTCTCAGTCACCTCCTTGATCTTGGCCTCCAGCTGGATTTTGTTTTTGATCAGTTGCTCACACCTTTCCTCTGCATCAGCCAAGGCATCAGCTTCCTGTGGAGAGATTCGTTAAGGTCATTAGAGAGCTTGTTATGATTTTGAACTTGTTCTTTGCACAAAATAGTAGTGTTTGCTGACTTTTGGTGCCTTTTTCAGTATGAATATATATTAAACTTAATTGAACATTATTACATGACCTGGAGAAATGGAGCTAATTAAAAGCAAGACTATAGACTTAGATAGAAGCATATTAATTTGAAAAATGACTGGATTGAAGTATCTAGGAGAATGATTGGCCATGGGAAACCTGAGGTCTTGTCTCAGTATTGTCTCCATATGGATGAACGTGGACAAAATTACTTTATTCCTTTATCTTTTGTTTCCTGATATGTAGTTGAGAGGGCGGGAATAAATGATCATTAGGAACGTTTCAGGTATGATATTAAAGCTTTTTTAAAGAATTTATTTATTTATTTGTCAGAGCACACATGCATGGAGATGGCAGGCAGAAGGAGAAGCAAGCTCCCCACTGAGCAGGGAGCCCGATGTGGGATTTGATCCCAGGACCCTGGGATCATGACTTGAGCCAAAGGCAGACGCTTAACTGACAAAGCCACCCAGGTGCCCCCAAAGATTTTGACTTAGGTTGGTTAGATTTGGTTTTGCTCATTCCCTGTTCATCTCAAGAAACTAGTTGTTTGACTGAATTTAAAAAGGAAAAGAAAAAGAACTTAAATAATTTTATGCCTGTGAATATATTTCCATGAACTACTTGTCGATACACTCACAACCTTCCTGATAGTCCACAGCAGTGCTATAAATGTCCACAGTTTTCATTTGTACTTTAAGGATCACCTGTTAGTCTCAACATGAATTTTAGAATATACAAGAATGTGTAATTTTGAGGCATTCCATAGCTCCAAACAGTTTTTATGAGTGACTGAGGAATTCAAATACAAATCAGCTCAGCCTTATTAGATTACTCTTGCCTGGGGAATTTCTTTAACTTCTCACTGAGTGTTTGTTTTGTTCATAGCTTATGTTTTTTAAATGCTTAAATGAATGACAATGGGGACTTCCCAGGGGTCCTTTGCTCTTATTTTTAATAGTGTTGCATTTGGTAAGTGTTTATTCACTGACTGATGACAAGAACTGTGAAGAGACGCTAGGCTGAAGCAGCTGTTGGTCGTGTGTTTTGGGAAAATGTGACCTTCACGTAAGTGAAGGTATCAGAAGGGAAAGTTGAAAATAGTTTTAAGATTTGAGGGAAACTATCCTCTTCACAGGTTTTTTCATGACAGTTGTGGGCTTTTGGACCATGCAAATGGGAGGTTGTGCTTGGCCAGAGTACTGGTCCAGTCTGTCCCCCACCCTGATTACAACTTCTTCCTGAGCCCGGAAGCAGAAGCTTTAAGAGCTCCTGTCAGAGGAGGACTCACAGAGGGACTTGGCTCTACGTTATATTCTGGTTGCTCAGTTCATGTAACTGCAGGCAGATTTATTAAGCTAAATCTCAGGGGTTAGGGATGGAAAGAAATAAGTATAAGGGGCACCCGCACCCCAGTGTTTATAGCAACAGTGTTCACAGTAGCCAAACAGGTAAGAGCTGAGATGTCCATTTGACAGATGAGTGGATAAAGAAGATGTGGTTTGTATATAAAATGGGATATTACTCAGCCATCAGAAAGGATGACATCTTACCATTGACACTGATGTGGTTGGAACTGAAGGGTATTATGCTGAGCGAAATAAGTTAGTCAGAGAAAAACTGTACCATATGGTTTCACTCATATGTGGAATATGAAAAACAGTGTAGAGGATCATAGGGGAAGGGAGGGAAACTGAATGGGAAGAAATCAGAGAAGGAGACAAACCATGAGAGACTCTTATGTATAAGAAATCAAACTGATGGTTGCTCTAGGGGAGAGGAGTGGAGGAATGGGGTAACTGGGTGACGGGCCTTATGGAGGGCACATGATGTGATGATGAGCACTGGTGTTGTATGCAACTGATGAACCAGAAGTTTCCGCTTCTGAAACTGATGAGGTACTGTATGTTGGCTACTTGAATTTAAGAAAAGAATAATGGCCTTTCTTTAATTTCAGTATAGTCTCAGACTTGCATCCGGAGATAGGACGATCCTTGTAAGGCTGGGATGAAGCACGCCAGGCAAATGGGTAAGCTATCTGACTGCAAGCGGCTTCCTTTGTGGCTGCTAGATTTGTGATATTATTGAATGGTCTTTAGTCCTCCCTTTCCCATTTGTAATTCGGAAGTCATCGTGCATATCTTCCTCATAGGCCTACTGAAAGGTAAGTGAAACACCTAAAAAAGTAATGAGATTTTTCTTTTCCAAGACAAGGCTGTTTGTAAATCTGAAGTAGGTATGCCTTCCAGAAACGCTGCGGTAACATGTTGCATTCAGAATACAGAATACTCACGGACTGAACCTGGAGCTGCAGGTCATTTTTCTCTTTTAAGAGAGTGACCATTTTTTCCTCCAGTTCCTTCCTTTTGGCCTCTGACTTGGTGAGCTCGTCTTTGGTTTTCTGAAACTCTTCCTTCATGGTGGCCATCTCCTTCTCGGTCTCTGCACTCTTGAGGAGTGGCTTGATCCTGAAGAAGAGCTTCATCCAGGGCCAGTGCTTGACGTTCATGAAGGCGCGGACATTGTACTGAATGCAGAAAAGGGCTTCTCTGAAATGATGTAAAAATACCAGCATTGATCAAGTTATCGGGGCCAGTGTTACTGTTGTCAGTTTGTTTTACTCACAGGTTCCCCTTGTGGTGAGCTCCCAGGTGTAAATGCTACAGCAGATTTTGTGTATGTTCCATGCGGGCTTTATACAGACACAGACACACTCATCGTAGTGCCCAGTGTAACCAGTTTGCTAAAGTGTATGGCTCATATTGAGCAGTTCTGTGTACTCAAGACCCTTACCACACTAGCAGAGGAGCAGACCGTAGAGTGGGAATACTTTGCACGTATGAGACACACATACCAGTTTAAGATCATTTGAGATACTGCAGTATTGGTGATTTGGGAGTGGACATGGCATTTGTGAGTTGGTTGTGCTGCCGGGCCATTGGCCTGCAGACTGAGCTGTGAGATGACACCGGGTGCTGAGATGTCCCGCCTGAGGAGTTTAGGATTTAGCACGTCTTTCTTGAAGCCTTTCCTCTTATTTTGATTACAACTGAATTATCCACTCGTAAACGTTCGTTAGCTTCTTTAGAGAATGTACTGGCTTTCCTCACATTCTTTCAAATGCCACATTCTTATTAGCTTAATTAGATTTTTAGTATCTGTAGGAGGTAATTTAGCATGCATTGAGCATCCAAATTTGTTTTATCTAAGTACAATTTTTAAATAGTAATAAAAGATGCCCCTTCTGCAAACTGTAGCACAGACTACAAGCTTTGCTGTATACCTCTTCAAGCTTATTAAAATGAAAATTCGGTTTCTGTATGGGTCCAAATTACAAGAACCATGACTCTGAGAAGGCGAATACCATGACACAGACCACAATGTAGACACGTGGGAAGGACTTGGGAACACTTACGATACCAGTCCAAGTAAGCACAGGGGAGGAGCAAAATGAACGCAGTGTGTGTGGTGGGGGGAGGGGGGACAGGGAATGCATCCATGCTGGATAGATAGAGCTGGATGAGGCTCACTGGAGAAAGGACAAAGGCAAGTTCTGGATTGGTAAGTAAGTAAATTAGGACGAAGGGGAAGGGCTGGGGCAAACAGGAAAACAGGAGATAAGCAAATTACTCAGCCTGGCTGGAAAAGGCTGTGTGGTTGGGAATGGCGGATGTCCTGGGGAATACAGAGGGCCTTGACAGCCACACAAGGCAACTGGATTTGTCATGGGGGGCCAGGGGGAGCCACAGACTGAGATATACATGTTGGAAACTGTGCTTATTACACATTATTCTGGCAGCTCTGTGTGAGGTGGATAGACAGGGAGAAGCTGGAGGGAGTCCAAGTGTGAGGGCTCAAGAGAAGGTGGATATGGCTTAGCGGTATGTTCTAATCGTGTGAAAAGCATGTATTTGCCACAAAATGAAAGTTAATAAATGAGAAAGGCTGGGTGATAGTCCCATAGGGATTTTACAGTGCAGATAATCTGCACTGTTGTTACCTCCTTTGCAACATCTTCTGATACTCGACCCTCATTAGGAATCCCCTGCAGACGGCCTGAGTTCTTGTTATAATCTGGGCCAACTTTTCATCTCTCATTTCTTCCAGAAGACCCAGAAGTCCAGCTTTGAAGAAAACCTGGGAAAAAGGAGAATCCCGAGTCTTCCACATGGTACAGGAGACACAGAAATAGAAGAAGGACATGGAGCAGGTAGGAATAAATGACAGATATACCTTGGTATGTCCAAATTTATACTGGGTGTGGTCAATATCAATAGAGGCAAGAAGTTTCTCCGAAGCTTTCTTGCTGTCGATGAACTGTCCTTCTGGAATAGCGCTTGCATTTAAAACTTTGTATCTGTTCAGTCAAACAAAGGAAAGAATGATTAGCGAGGTATGATTATATGGGGAAACCAAATGACCCCAAAAATCTGAGAGAAAAAGTAAAAGAAAATCCAGCTGTCCTTCAGGTGCAGATAGTAAAACAGTGTGATTTTTCTGTGGTCTAATGCATGCGTCCTTCCTATTTATAAGAAATACCACCTCTTCGAACTGTCATCCTGTCCTACTGCCAGAAGACTATATTATCTGACTTCTTAATTTTATAGCATTTACTAAGCAAGGGCACATGAAATACGATGAACAGAGGACAACAATTAAGATGATAGAATGTTCACAGCATTCAGTGAAATACAACAAAGAGACACTGGCCTTTGTTTAAAATCCCCATAAAGGATCCTGCTCGGGAATCCCTTCCTGCAGATGCGGATCCCTTCCAGCACCCCGTTACACCGCAGCTGGTGCAGGACAAGTTCATGCTCCATGGCCCCTGGGGGGAGGAGCACAAATGCCTCATTTCATGGTCTAAAGCAAGCATCCTGGAGCTTGTTCGGGCATCAGATGGGTCTTACCTGGAGTCTTGGTTTCATTGGGGATGATGCAGCGTACAAAGTGGGGGTGAGTGCTCCTCAGGTTCGTCATGAGCTTATTTAGATTTTCCTAGAAAGCCAGACAGAAGGGACTTGATGAGAAAGTTTGATTTCAGATTACTTTTTTGTAATTATTTGTGGAGTGAACCTAGGCACTCCCTTAACTGTGAGGTATAAGCCTCTGAGGCTTCAACTATTCTGTGTTTTTAAGGTCTTCAGAGTTCTAGCCTGCCAGTTAGTCACAAGGCCAAGTGCTGGGAAGAAATGCAGGTCTCCAGGGTATTCATTTATAACATCTAGGATCTATTCTCTAAACAAACTGCAAATCTCGTAGCCTTGATGCATAGGAATTGCTCTCGCCTGGGAAGCAGAAGACAGAATCTGTGGTCTCATTCTGCCACTGATGAGCTGCTTGACTGTAAAATCCCACTCATCTTTCTGGACCTTAATCTGAAGAGAGTTGAGATTACCTCTAAATCCTCTTTCATCTGTCTCAGTGCTAGTAATTTTCACAGTTGTAGTTGACACTGGGAACCTAAGCTAGCCCTTGTCCCACCTTTGCCGTTCCTTCCTTGAGGTTATTATTCTCCATGGAACCTGTGACTTCTTGTTTGTACTTTTTTTTTTTTTTTGATGAGTCTAAAATCACGAGACTGGATAATCTTGCATGGGTGGATCTTGGGTGCCTGGAAATTATCCACAGCCTGAAGCATCTGGGGGATGTTATTTCAAAAATAAAGTAATTGCTTATGACTGATGATGATGTCTTATTCAACTATAGAAAACTCACATGTAAATATTTCTCAATATTTCTTAGGTATAGTCTTTGAGAAGACACAGTTACTTTTTTCTTCTTTCATATCAACTATTAGGAAACAAAATAAGTACTGTGGGCTTCTCATCTTGAAGACATGTGCAAGGATAAGTTTATAAAGCAAGAGCCTACTTGGTGAGATAAGGCAAATTGGTAGTGAGAAAGAAAAAGAACTGGCCAGCCTTCCTATTCCAGTCACAGGTTATAGTCTTCAGTTTTAAAAGGAATGAGATTTAGCCGTACAGATTCTGACAAAGCAGCTGTGGTCCAGACATTTCACACACTTCCCTTTGGAAGAGTCAGTTGTTAAGCTACCTGACAAAATCACATTATTTGTAGTAAAATTGTTTGTTATTTTAATCTTAATAGATATCTTAAATCACTAGGCTTGGTTTTAGAGGATTTTCTGCCGTTATAAAAAAATTAAATCAACCTCAGAGGATAAAGATGTATATTGGGGGAAGTATGTGCTAAAGAGCATGTCTCTGGTTCATTGTCAAAGAGGAACTCAGGAGCGTTCTCGAAGGGCAACATTAGTAGAATAAAGATAACAGCTTTCCTTGGGTACAGCTTTGAAATTCAGCTATGTTTCTTTAAAAATCAGCCTGATTATAATATGAAAGCTGCTAAGGCTGTTTCGGCATTACTGAACACGTTAGATGATCGTAATGAAGAATAATGGGTAGAGCATCTGGCCCTGTAAGAGAAGTATTGCTTGGTTCTACCATGGTAAGAGTGAGTATTTGAACATTCCACTCTCTCCTGATTTATTCTAAACCCTGTAATTATGATAATTTATAGAAACAGAATAGAGTTTTTGGGTGAAATTTATACTTTACCCTGAAAAGGGCTGACACGGTCTGGAATGAAGAACCCTTCTTCTTAGCACCTTTCTTTGAGCCACTATCTGAGATAGAAAGAACAGCCCGTCAATTAGAGCAGAATCCTAGAGGCTGGAATGTTATATTGACATTTGGTGGGAATGCATTTGATTTAGTTTAAGGGCACTGAAAGTACCTGCTTCAGCACTCGCGTAGGTGGAAAAGAGACTGGCCAGAGTCTTCATCGCGGACTTCTGGTACAGCCCAACCACAGTGTCGTTCAGAGGGTCCTTGTTCTTGTCAAGCCAGCCACCAATGTTGTAGTCCACGGTGCCGGCATAGTGGATCAGAGAGAAGTGGGCCTCGGCCTTGCCCTTGACCACCTTGGGCTTCTGGAAGTTGGCCGACTTGCCCAGGTGCTGGTCATACAGCTTGTTCTTGAAGGAGGTGTCTGTGGCCTTGGGGAACATGCACTCTTCTTCCAGGATGGAGAAGATGCCCAGTGGCTGAATTCAGAAAGGTGGACATTAGTGTCAATGTATCTTTCCCAAAAGATGCAGACATGGTGGCTGTATCTGATTGAATTATCAGAACTGCCAAATAAATACATATATAAAATAAACCAGGGTCATAGCTCACAAAGAAATCCTTTCATTATCATTGGAGTGGCTTTCCCACCATTCCTTGTCATATTCAATCCATAGCACACTTTCAGGTAAGAGAATAGCAGAATACAAACTCCAAATGTCAGTCAGTGTAGCATGTATGGGCAGTTTGTTAAAATGTTCTGTGTTATCACACTTTTTGCCTATTTAATGAATTAATCTACTGTCACTTATTTTGTTATGAAAGGGATTTACTGACTTAGAGTGATGTTTACTTTATATGCAGTAGTTTAATAATATAAATAATCCAAACCTTAGTTAAGACATTTTCTGTATTTAATCCCCTTTGGATTATGGAAAACTGTAAGCACTTAGACTTCTTGACTTCCAAACAGATTATCTTTCATGGAGGTTCTTGCTGAGTTACATGTGTACTAATTTTTATCTAGAAAAAAAATTTATTTATGTTGCTGATGTCTTTGATTGCAATGGAGATAGATTCAGAGCTAGTGAGGTAGTTCTGCTGGTGGGGCTGATCATCTCAGTTGAGTTTTCAGTGCTGCTTTAAAATCAGGTTTGAGTTGCTGTTAGGACAAAACTGGTTAGAACAGAATGAAACTAAACACTCTGATCCTCCTCCTTCTTTTTATCTATTTATTTGTTATAGAGAGAGAGAGCGAGAGAGCGCAAGTGCATGGGCGGGTAGAGGTAGAGGAAGAAGCAGGCTTCCAGCTGAGCAAGGAGCCAGATGTGGGACTCGATCTCAGGACCTTGGGATCATGACCTGAGCTGAAGGCAGATGCTTAACCGCTGAGCCACTCAGGTGTCTGCCGCCACTCTGATCCTTCACAGGCAGAAATTGAAAAGAGGAAGTTAGTTCTAAACAAAAATTCTGTTTGTTCTGATATCCGTCTATGTAAGACCATCGTGATACTTTCTAGAATTGCTTCAGACACTTGGGAAAGTTATCCTTGCACTCTGTCTTTCCTGGGGTGGCTCAGTCAGTTAAGTGTCCGACTCTTGATTCCAGCTCAGGTTTTGATCTCAGGATTGTAAGTTCAAGCCCCAAGTTGGGCTGCACGTTGGGCATGGAGCCTACTTAACAAAACATTAAGAAAGTCAAACAGACCTTCTCGATGAGCTCGATGCAGGCAGCCAGGTCCATCCCGAAGTCAATGAAGGTCCACTCGATGCCCTCCTTCTTGTACTCCTCCTGCTCCAGCACGAACATGTGGTGGTTGAAGAACTGTTGCAGCTTCTCGTTGGTGAAGTTGATGCACAGCTGCTCCAGGCTGTTGAACTAAATAAAACAAAATTTTCAACATTAAATGGATTTTTTAGCAGTAAAATTCTGAAAAATTCTTTTATTGAAAAACTGAAAAATTCTTTTAGTGAAAAAAATTTGGAATCCAGTAAAGAAATAAAATTTAAACTAATTGTTGTTCTTTCAGAGGTCCCAAGGGAAAAAAAAAGATCTTTTTTTTTTTGACATGAGCCTTTTTTGTGAATTCTGGGCATTATTTAAAGGCATAGGTGTCAATTACACAGCAAGACTTCTGGTAGAATTGACCTCTTCCCACCTGTAAGATTGCATAGCAAAAGCATACCTTGAAAGTACAACCATGGTCCCATGAGCTATGGTTTGGTTTTAAGGGTGAAGGCAATTTATTGGAAAGACTCACTTCTTTTACCACTCCACTCTCCAATTCAGGATAAAGTTCTCATTTTCACTATTGTCTGTCACAGAATAAGGAAAGCTTATGCTGCAACCTTTTAGTGGATGTACAAAGTGGAATAATAAGCAAGTTTTTCTCCTCTCCATCTCAGACGCTATTTCTCTTGCCGAGTCTGTCAAAGTAGGGACCTGATGACCTGAAAGAGTCTTTGTACTAATTTATACCCGCCTTTTACACGTGCTGCAGTGGATGCCCTGGTGAAATAGTGCATGTCTGATGAGCTTGGGACAGGAGAGACTATGACATGTGTGCTTCCTCCTCCACCAGAGATGCCCTTTCTACACATCTGGGCTCTTGTCCTGGCTTTGCCTTAAAGGGCTGTGGCATCTGTAGCAAGGGTTTTCATTTCCCTGGGACTCTTGTTTCTCCACATGTAATTCATAGAAATATTCGTTAACCTTTCATGGGTTGTTTGGAAGATTAAATGAGGCATCATTAAATGAACATCTTAAAGTGCTTAGTGGAGTCTAGAAATACCCTCACTCCTCCACAAATGCCAGTGATGGTTGTCATTACGTTTCTGTTACTGCCTAGCTGTGTGGGAGGCCACTCCTATCCTGGGTGCTGATGGAGGAAGCAGTGTGGACACCATAAATATACAGGAATGCCTAGTGTATCAGAGCCCACGGCATTTTTCTCTCACTTTTTGTTAATATGAAGACAACTCACATCAAAGATCTCAAAGCCGGCGATGTCCAAGACCCCGATGAAGTACTGCCTGGGCTGCTTGGTGTCCAGCTGCTGGTTGATGCGGGTGACCATCCACAGGAACATCTTCTCGTAGACGGCCTTGGCCAGAGCGCCCACGGCGTTGTACACCTTTGCGGACAGAGTAGTGATTGTTGGCGCTACTGAAGACATGCTGTGAAGGCCTGGGACAGGTGTCACTCATTGAGGCCACACACTCACCTGCTGCACAGTCTGGCCTTTGGTGACGTACTCATTGCCAACCTTGACCCTAGGGTAGCAGAGGGCTTTGAGCAGGTCAGCAGAGTTCAGGCTCTGGAGATAGGCCGCCTTGTCAGCAACTGCAGAGACAAAATTCAAGAAACGTTTAATGGTGGATACCCCCTTTAACCCAATTTTCTATTTTTCTCCAACCCATTTTCTTTACTATTTAAATAAAAAGTTTTGAGTAATTTTGTACAAAGTCAGATGAGGTTCCCTGTACATCAGAGCACATGCTTGTTAATAAATAGGCAGCTACATTGGTCTTTGGGGATTTATTGCAAGCAGCTTTTGAGAAATTCATCAACAGTTAACATATGTCTAGTGTATATGGCAACACTTTATGTAAGACAAGAGCCATAGGGCCTGCTCTTAAGGCAGACACATTAGGTGTGGTAGGAGGCAAGAGATAAATACGTCTTAATATTTGCTGTTAGGGAGAGATAAAAGTACCAATATTTGGATCCTGATTTCAGTTTTGCTCCTTCCAGTTTAAATCCACTTTTTCAGTTTCATTATCTGAAGATGTGGGTATTAAATTTCACTATGTGCCCCTTACGGAGTCTCTTTCTGAAATTCTGCCAAGGACTGTAACTTAAATGCCACAGGTCGGGTACCACAGAAACTGCTGACAAATTTAGAGGAGGGAGAGATTGTATCAAGCTGGAGGAGGAGGGTTTCAGAAAGGCTTTAAGGAGCAGATAACTTTAGTTTCCTTGGTAGGTCCTTTATGTTCCGCACATGGAACACATGATTTTTCTTTCTCAGTTCTTTTTTTATCTGACTGCCTAGAGTGCCTGTGGATTTATATATAGACAGCGCACACATGTTCACAGATGTCTAGGGATGTCCTTCGCCCCCAGCTCTCTTGGGCTGATCCTGTCTCCCCAGGCACTAGTGGGCCAGCCAGTGCTGAAGTAGGCTAATATGCCAACTTGTCTCACGTACGTGGCCACTGTTGCCTTAGCAGAGCAGGAGCACTGTGCTGTCTCTTCCTTTCTCTCATGATCTGGCCCCAGTTGTGCTTTTTAGATACGTTTTTCTAAGCACCTGTTAGGGTTCATTTTAACTTATTTGGGCTGCTTAGAAATGATGAAGCTAGGACACATGAGGGAGGAAAGAGGGGCAGGAAAGTGTGTGGTGTGTGTAACTATGTACATGCCCTTCAGAATTTCAGCTGTAACAGAGTTGTGAGTTTAGAATAGACTTTTTTTCCTGCCATAATCTTTAATTCAGACCTAGAAGAAGGTTCATCTGGTACCTTCAGTGCCATCCGGCTCGGCCTGCTCCTCACGCTGCTTCTGCTTGAACTTCATGTTCCCATAATGCATCACGGCGCCCGTGAGCTTGTAGATGGAGACTTTCTCTTCAGGAGTGAAGCCCAGGATGTCAATGGCGCTCTGCCAGGAGAAATGACAGGACAAAGATTAGGGCAGAAGACACTAACTTATTTTGGAGAATTTATACAATATTGTAGAGTAACCACACCTACAGTGGGCTGTTCCTGCACTTAATGGAATTTTTTTCAGAGAGAGAGAGGGAGAGAGAGAAAGAGAGTGTGTGTGTGTGTGTGTGTGTGTGTGTGTGTGTGAGACTTACATCTGTGGCCATCAGCTCTTCTTGGTCATCAATGCTGGGGACTGTGATCTCCCCTTGACTGACGAAGGCATAGTCATATGGGTTGGTGGTGATCAGGAGCATTTCTGGGTACATACAGTTGAGGGTATACATTTTACATTAGAAATTGTTAATAGAACTATTAATGTTTATCTGTGAATTGAAGTTCTTCCTTACCAATCAGATCTGGCTTCTTATTGGAAGTGATCTGATAAAAAATATGATAGCTTCTTTCTGCCTTCAGCTGGAAAGTAACCCTAGACTTTTCTAGAAGATCTGGAAATAGAAATATATATTAAAGTAGAAAAAAATCAATGCAGCTGAAATATATATTTTTTAGGGGAGGAGAAGGAGAGAGGGAGGGATGAGAGAGATGTAGGGGGAGGGGCAAAGGGAGAGGGAGTGAGAGAATCTTAAACAGGCTCCTCACTAAGTGCAGACCCTGGTGAAGGGCTTCTTGATCTTACGACCCTGAGATCATGACCTGAGCCAAAATCAAGAGTTAGACGTTCAACTGACTGAGACACCCCAGTGCCCCAATGCTGCTGAAATACCAAATGAACCTCAGTGTCTTTGGTAAAACTGGGGGCATTATGTTAGACTTTGTTGAGATTTCTGCCTGATAATTGATCTTCTTGGTGCTGCATATAAGAATTTCAAATACAGGGACGCTTGGGTGGCTCAGTTGGTTAAGTGGCTGCCTTCGGCTCAGGTCATGGTCCCAGCGTCCTGGGATCGAGTCCCACATCAGGCTCCTTGCTCGGCGGGGAGCCTGCTTCTCCCTCTGCTCTGCCTGCCACTCTGTCTGCCTGTGCTAGCTCTCTCGCTCTCTCTGTCTGACAAATAAATAAATAAAATCTTAAAAAAAAAAGAATTCCAAATACATATGGCAACTGTGCAAGTTTCTCACCAACTAAGAGTAGAGACAGAAGCCTGTCTGCTACAGTAAAAATAAATTTTTAATGTGGGGGACCTGTGACCCCTGGATTATAATCGATCTGTAATATCTCCTCCTTCCTCATGTCACCTGATACTTTGTGGTGAGCGATTACTTAGAAATACCTGCCAAAGCTCAGATGAAGAGAAGTACTGTAAGTCTAGAGGTGACTCACAGGAAGCCAGATGTAGCCCTAGTGTTTGTCCTGGAAAAAATATCAGAGTTGCTTCTGTGGCAAGAATTTCAGAATGTGCTCCAGAACCATCAGTCTGCATTGAGGTTGACGGAGCACACAGTGGGTTTATGGATAAGTCTGGCATTAGCTCATGGGCAACACTGGCAGCAGGCTTGGCACACGCCAAATGTTCCTGAATATCTTGCACATGAAATCACTCATTTTTCTTTCGTATTTTGGTGGTCCTGTTACTCACATGTTTCAATATCTGCAGAAGCCAGCTTCCCTGTAGTACCAAAGTGGATTCGAATGAATTTACCCTTGAAAAGAGAAAGATTTGTATGGAAAAGTTGAAACACACAGAAGGATGCAATTGAAATGATAATTCGGATATGCTTTCTCTGGTGTGGAAGGGCTGAGAAGATCCCTCTGTGACCAGGAGACTTACAAAGCGAGAGGAGTTGTCATTCCTCACGGTCTTGGCGTTGCCAAAGGCCTCCAGTAGGGGGTTGGCACTGATGATTTGATCTTCAAGGGTACCCTGCAAAGGCAAGAGCGGTCCTTACTTCTGCGGCTCCAGACTTCCCAAGAGCCCTGAGAGTCTAGAGTCTGGCCGCAGACCCACCTGCATTTTGCCGGAGGTAGGTTCCTCCTTCTTCTTCTCCCCAGTGACTGCAATTGTTGCAAAGTACTGGATGACACGCTTGGTGTTCACAGTCTTCCCTGCACCAGATTCTCCGCTGTCAAACAGAGACCAGAGAAGAGATCAGAGTTATTACAGCTCACATTGTCTGTATCTAAGACAGTCAAAACCAGAGAAGGGAAGAATCACGTACGTGATCAGGATGGACTGGTTCTCACGATCTGTGAAAGAGAAATCAAGACCATCAGTTAAAAAAGAAAAAAAATCCAATATAAAGATTAATGAGTCAGTTTAGATCAAACATAGCTTGTTCTTTTAACATTTTGAAGATGTCCCCTATGATTTTGGTTTTATGGTTAGTCCCCAAAGAGCACGTGGTTCTTGGAGTAAAATTTGTGACAATGACAGGCAGGTTATCATCTGTTTCCTTTCGTATCTTATTAATTTTTAAAGACTTTGTGATGATCAATTTCAAACACATACCAAGTAGAGACAATAACATAGGGAGCCCCCCATGTTCCCGTCATACAGCTATGACAATTATTATCATTTGGCCAATTTTATATCCTCTATAACTCTCATCCCGTTGTCCCTGGGTTACTTTAAAGAAAATCTCAGGCATCCTATAATTTCCTCTATTAATACTTCAGTAAGAATTATAGAATTTTGAACTCATGAGGGATCTTAGAAATTACTAAGGCCAATTCTTTTATTTAACAAACAGATAAGAAGAGACCCACAGAGGAATCAGTGACTTTTTGAATAATAATTACATAGCTCGTTAAGGTCAAAGATACTCAGGTCTTTTGACTTCAACTTTATATATTTTTCTGCTACTTGTCCTCCTCCCAGCTCTTGATATGACTAATTTGAGTGCTGGTAACACTAAATAGGGAAGGGATCTGGAATTGTAAATGTGTTCATTTAGTCCTATGTTCCTTTTAATTTCATGTACATTTCTAAATCATAAAAACAGACATTTTCACTAGTTATATGACTGATGTTTTGGATTTATACCAATTTTCTGATATGTTAGATCTCCAATTCTATTTGAATGAATTCTCAAACCTAAAAATCTATCACTGAAATAGATACAAATCTGGATGTTATTTCGATGTGGATGTAGACTTCAGAGAACTTATTCAGAGCAGTAAATGGAGATTTTAGAACATACTCAAATGGATTTTTTTCCAATAGCAGAAAAATTATGAAAGATCCTATCACATCTCATGGGAGCACTGATAAGAAAACAAAGTTATAGTCTCTTTTGGCAAAGCTAAAACAACATGAACCAGGTCAGAGGCCACAGTTTAGCATGGCTTTATATGCAGATCACATTTGCAAGCCATAAGTGATTTTGAACTTGGAGCAGCCCCAAAGTTGGGGAGTGGAGACCTTGGTGTAGGGGGGTGGTGTACAGAGCCGAGTTAGTGCAGCTGCTGAGTATTACAGCCTCTGAAACGAGCCAGCCCGTGGATCATTTCTGGAAGGTAGCTAGCTTTTGCTGACGACAAAAGAACAGTTTCCTGGCATGAAATCCTTGTGGAATTGCTGGCCAGTTTATAATGGAAGATTCCTATTTTATTCCTTTCTCTTCTCTCCTTCTTTAACACACAGCTTAAAAACAAGTGCAGCAAAACAAACCAAACCCAGAAAAGAACCAAACCCTCTCAGTTTCCAAAACCCTATGGAACAACAGGAAACTCTGGAATTTGGAGCATTTCCAAAGGCAGTAGATTTGGTGTGTGATGATAAAAGGTTTTGATGCTATACTTGGGCCTATAATGTCTATCAGATCTGTTTGTTTATGCTTTGAGAAGACAGGAATAACAGATTTTGATACGATTTCAAAAATATTTTCAGAGGAAGAGGTATTTTTGCTTTCTTCTGTTCTAATAGGAAAATCCTTCAGAATCATCGGGAGGAAAGTGGTAGCTCTTTCTTTACACGTGTTGTACCCCAGAGGCTCGAACTATTTGCTGTGTCGTTTTAACCATAGAGGTAAGAATTCACAAAACCTTCCAGCTGTAGCTGGTAACTGTTTTCCTTGATTGCTGTGGATGTGCCTCTTTTAAAATAATGGATTTGAACTTTTCTCCTGTCTAAATCAGAAATTAAAACCTACGGGAAAGTGGCAGATGCGTTTAGAGAGGTCTGCTGATTGTTTCCGCCTGGCTCCCGCTTACTGGCTGGGTTAGCTGGGCAGACCAGTGAGCTCGGCCAGCTGCCCTTTCCTCTCTCTGAAACAGGGATGACACTATAGCTCTGGGAGTTCTGTGAACACGGTGAAGCCCCATGTGGCTGCGATGTATTATTATAATCACGGGCTAGACAGAGTCTGTTTGTTCAATGTTCTCTTTCCATGTATTTGGACATAAAAAGCTGCGTCACCCACTCACCTGTCAGCATGAACTGGTAGGCGTTGTCCGAGATGGAGAAGATGTGGGGCGGGGCCTCCTGGCGCTTCTTGCCTCGGTAGGCGGCCACCACCTCGGGGTTGTACACTGGCAGCCACTTGTAGGGGTTCACGGTGACGCAGAAGAGGCCCGAGTAGGTCTGAGAAAACCAGAAAACGTGACATGTGGCTCTTGTCTTTACCCAGAGAGATAGAATAGGGAGAGGCTGAAGGGCACTCACGTAGATCATCCAGGCTGCATAACGCTCTTTGAGGTTGTACAGCACTCCAGGCTCATGCAGGTGGGTCATCATGGCCATGTCCTCGATCTTGTCGTATTTGGGAGGGTTCATGGGGAAGACTTGGTCCTCCCTGACGGTTAGAGTCTGGCAAGTAAAGTGAGAGACCACTTTGTATTAATGATGGGACACAGAGTTGGTTTGTCTGCTTTGCTTTATACTGTAATTACTGACACCTTTCATTTATTTAGTATTCTTTAAATAAAGGCATGAAAGTATATTTGTTTGAGAGTCTGATGCTAAGAAAATCTGTTTCCTATGATGAACTAGGATACTACCTTTTTAAAAAGATGGTTTTTCTTCCCACATCCAATCTGGGGGGGAAGGAATGGGGATACTAATACATTATTTAGCTCAGTAAATAACAATACTTCACTGACAGGAGAAGCTGGCTTCTGTTTCTAAACCCCCAAACTTGGGGTTTAAAGTGGGAAGTGGGGAGTTCAGGGATATGGTGGCAGCTGACTCCAGTGTGTCGAAGTCCTGTGGATAGGCGGGAAGGGGGAGGACCCGTGGTGACTGCTGGGAACCTCCTTAGCCGTCCAAATCAGGCGTCCATAACGGACCAGGAGGGTGTCTGTGGTGGCAGGAGGCTGAGGTTCCCAGCAAGGAGAGCTTCACCTTGAATGAGGAGACGGAGGAAGACAGCTGGGAGCGTTTTCTCCCAGTGTGTTTACTTACTGCCCCACCTTCTGTCTTCACAGTTACTTTCCCCCCTTCCTTGCTCTGTATGGTGCTCTTCACATAGGAGGCCTTGGGCTCTGCGACAAACACCGATGTTTTAGCATCGAAGGGTTTGTTTTGGGCCTCGATGCGCTCCTTTTCTGATTTTCGGAGGAAGGGAGCAGCTTCGCCAAAAACCGCCATCTCAGCATCCGAGCTCGCACTCATGGCTGTGGTTTATTTAGCAGAGGATTCTGTCTTGGGAAAGAAATGGGGCAGAGAGAGAAACAGCAACCGGAAGTTATACCTGTGAGGTAGGATGTGTCATGAAAGAGGTGTTGCACCCTCATTGCTTGGGCTGTCAGTGCTCCCCCAGGCTGTCCTTGACCCATGTCCTCACACAGGCCAATGGACTGGGCAGGCATGAAGTTGTGACTGGAGGACTTCATTCTTTTTTTTTTTTTTTTTTAAGATTTTATTTATTTATTTGACAGACAGAGATCACAAGTAGACAGAGAGGCAGGCAGAGAGAAAGGAGGAAGCAGGCTCCCTGCTGAACAGAGAGCCCGATGTGGGGCTTGATTCCAGGACCCTGGGAGCCCACTGAGCCACCCAGGCACCCCATTCATTCTTAGTAATTTGCAGATTTCCTTCTGGGATCACTTATCTTGATCCTCAGGGGCCAAGTGCCTACAGTGGAAACCTTGCATGTTTAAATGTCTACACTGTAACAATCTCTACAGCTGGTGGATTGTTTGTTCTCTAGCAGCTGTCTTTCTTTAATCCCTAGTTTTTCTTCAGCATGGTGTTTGCACCTGCCATATACTGGGACTGTCATATAGTCAGGAGAGAAGTTTTGTCTTGTGCAGAGCAAGGCTGATATTTTCAAAGCTTCAGAAACTTGCTTTACCATTTTAATTGGCCAAATTTTTTCCTCTTAAGGCTTGTGTTATTATTTTTTTAAGATTTATTTATTTGGGGTTGGGGAGCAGAGGGAGAGAGAGAATCTCAAGCGGACTCCCTGCTGAGCACAGAGCCCAGTGCGGGGCTCAATCTCATCACCCCGAGATCATGACCTGAGCTGAAATCAGGAGTTGGCTGCTTAACCGACTGGGCCACTTAGGTGCCCCAAGGCTTGGGTTATTTTTAATATTTAGTATATATTAATATTTAGTACTAAATCTCCCAGTGGGTTGTTAAAAGAACCATATAATAAATTCTTAATACCATGTGGTTTTGTCATTTGGCCTGTTACCAAGAGACTTAGCGTTGCCTAATTCCACAATCTCTTTTGACACTTTCTTTTTTTGCATGAGAGATGTCAACTGTCAGTTAACAGATCTAACCACAGAGAAACCAGAGCTTCAGCATAAAGAGGGCCCTTCTTCCCACATACATTTCCCAGGCTTCTGTTCTTTCCATCAATAAAAAGAAGAGAGAAATGTAAGGGTTCATCACATGTAAACCATTGTCCTCTGATGGATAGATAAGCTTCTGCAGGATTGGCATGTTAGATTGCTTGAGTCTGTCCTTTCCTTTCAGGTGTAAATTACTTGGGGAAGGGCCAGGACCTCTCCTAAATTAGGCACGGTATTTAGCACTCTGTGGGTGTACCACCGGGGACTTTTTAGATGAGCAATAATCAAACTTTCTAAAGAAACAAATAACAATGAATCATCAAAAGTAGCTACAACTATGGTTGTCACAAGATGTTTGTCTTTTCATTTTTTAAAAGTATTTTTCCAGGGTGTTTAAAAAGATACCTGTAAGATGTCTAAGGGTTAGTGCTTTGCAGGAGGTCTGTCAGAATTAATTCTCTCCCAAATGGTCTTTCAACCCTGGAACTCAGGTGAGGGGAGAGTGGAGGAGAAGGCATCCTGGAGCCCCATTTTCCTAGCATGCACAAGCAGTCATTTGGAAGCCCCGGCTGCTCAGGTAAGAGTAGGAATATGGAAATGGTATACAATTAAGAGTTGTTCCCAGCTTCGTTAGCCTGAATGCCCTGTGTCATCAACACGCCCAGAAAGCAGAGGCTTACCTTGGGAGTTCCAGAAGAGTTGCAGTTTCAGAAGCGGCTGACACTGTAAAACGACAGGTCTCTTATTAGCGAAGCTCTGACATTCCGGTAAAACAGTGACAGAATTATAATTGCCCTGCTCTAAGGCTCGGCTCTGTGGAGATAAAAATCAGACTGGGGAGGGACAGTTTCATGCCCAGAGGTGGGCCACCGGGTCAGCTCTTCCTGTCCCTGGGGGTCCTTTCAGCCCCAAGGTCCCCATCACTCACCTCTGGTTCTTGGTGGAGATGCGGCAGGCGGGGCCCCGGTGCTTATGTAGGCACGAGTGTGCTGACGCCGCGGCCTCTCGCTTTCGTCAGGGCAGGGCATTTGGCAACGTGACCCTCAGCATAATTCGTACTGACATTTGGCATGTTTGGATATAATTAGAAGTATTCATATCATTTTGAGTATGTGAACCAATCTCCTATAAATAATTTGACAGGGACCAATCTGCCGGCAGAGAATGCTTTCTAATATGCTGGGAAGGTGATCTTTGACCGTGCCTGGTGGGGCCTCAGAGTCCGTTCCCATGAGCTATATTCGAGCTGGCAAACTCTTCTACACATACCTGTGGTAACCCAGTGATCCGATTCTCAGCGACACATTGCTGTCAGGCCCTATCCTCTTCTCCTTATTTGTTACCACAGGAGGCCTGCACTTCATCCCCCTGGGTCATTTCCAAGGCTCACCGTTGAAGTCTGGCCTTGGGCAGCAGCACCTAGGAGGGAGGAGAGTCTCCTCTGTTTCCCCACCATCGGCCCAGTGCCCACCCCCTTAACACTGAAGAACATTAGTTCAGTACGGAATCATATGCCTTCATTGCAGGAAAAAACCCACAGTTAAGCAGAGAGAAAAATTGTCTATAATCCCAGTATGCACAGATAAAATAAGATAAAGATGTCTAAGGGGCATCATGCTATATACGTGATTATAGTACCTATATGTCTCGTAATCTACTTAAAAATTATATTGAAGGTAATTTTCATATCAGTGATATAATTTGCACCCTTTTTAAAGAGTATTTTATGATTTTTTTAAATTAAAATCTTTACTTTTCAGTACGTTGGGGTTTATATGCAGCAAAATTTATATGCAGCAAAAAATTCACTTTAGTCAACAATTCTATGAGATTTTTTGGTGCTATTTAAAACACCTTTGACCTTGACAGTAAAATTCCCTTTCTCTGTTGCATGGTTCTAGTTTTTACACATGAACGGATTCTTGTAGCCACTGTCACAGACAGGACACAGAACAATTCTGTTTCTATGAATTATGATAAATATGTGTAGTCCTGCAATCTCTTGCATTTGAATTACATGAAAAATTAAAGCCTTGGATGTGAGGCTAGAATCCCCCTTTGATGAACTCACAATGGAGGTAGCTCCCTTCTCTCCAGAGGTGACCAGTTATACCAATTTGGTGTGTAATATTCCAGACCTTTTCTGTGCCCTTAACTAAGTTATATTTGGGAAAATATGAATTAATGAAATTGGCCTAAGGAGATTAGCCCATAGAAAATACGTAACGAGATGTTTAAAATATGTTAGAGATAGTATCATAGTTTACATATTTACCAACTTGGTTTTTTTCCATTCTGTACTCTTAAGATAATTTTCCATCTTAGTACATAAACCAAAATAAGCAACAATTTAGAACATACACAAAAATAGAGAAAATAGTGTATGAACCCATTGTAGTTGTCATCCAGTATTACTAATTATCAGCTCATAGTCAGTCTTGTTTTGTATATACTCCAACCCACTACTCTATTCCCTGGATTATTTTGATATCACTCATTTAAAAATTTCTATGTAGAATTCTCTTTGTTCTAGATTATAATCGTTTCTTTTTTGTACAAATTCCAAAAGGTTTCTCCTGGTCTAATAGTGATCTTAACTTTGTTCTGGCATCTCAGTCTTATGGAAGTTTTTAAACTTTTTATGTAGTCAAAGTTACAAATACTTTTCATTTGTATTTTTGCTTTTTTGTGCATATTTTAAAAGAAGGCCTTCTCTAATTCAAGGATTCAGGGTCATAAATATGTTCTTCTGTATTTCCAGTCTAATACTTTAAAAATAGATATTGACATTTGTAATCTAGCTGTATTTGTGTAATCTAGCTGTATGTATGTGTGTGTGAATGTAATGTTTCTGAATTCCATATTTTGTATCATTGTTTCTGAGCCAAAAGCACATATGCTTTGATATCTAGTAGGGCACATTATCCCTAATTATTCATTTATTTTAAAGTTGTCTTTGACAATTCTAACATTCTTTTGTATACATTTTTAGCGTTCTGTTGCTATGGCGAATGGAATTATTTTCCTGATTGTCCGTCCTACTTGTTCATTACTGGCATGTGGCACAGAACCTCAGGTCTGTCTGTGGCGGTCGTATGCCACCTTCCTTCATTTCCCAGAGGCCTTGCAGCATAGGGCAGCCATGTGACACTGTTTGGGCTAATGAGGAAGTGTGAGCAGGAGTTGCTGGGTGGGACTTCCAGAAAAGGGAGCAGAGTCCACTGGTAACTCTCTGACCCTTTCACTTCTCACCCCATTTCGGTGGAGAACACAGATGTAATGGTGGAGCTATAGCCTTGAAAGAAAGATCAAGAGAACTTCAGAGACGGTGTTGACATCTGTGAGTTGACTTTTAATATGTGAAGAAGAAAATGAACCACTGATATTAATAAGGCACCATTTATTCAGATTTTCTATTACATACAAACTCAGTCCTTAACAGATGTGTGGTGTTTCAGAAAGTTGGTTTTACTGATATCTTTCATTTCACCCCCTTGCAGAGCTTCCTTATCACTTCTGACAGTTTATGTGATTCTCTTGGGGTTTTGATGTAGTATGCACAAATAATCACAATTTTGTGTCTTCTTTCTTTTGTAACTTTTATGTTATTCTTTTTTTTTTTTGCATTTTCTGAAACACTTAGGACAATGCTGAAAATAACTAGGTTACTTATACTCTAGACAAGGTAAATGATCCTTATTTTGTTTCTGACGTTAATTGGGTTGCCTCTGACATTTCAAGTGTGATATTTACACTTTATATCTAGTTTGCCAGTGATTTTAAATTAACTTTTTAAAAAAAATTTTTTTAAATTTATTTATTTGTCAGAGAGAGGGAGAGAGCGAGCGAGCACAGGCAGACAGAGTGGCAGGCAGAGGGAGAAGCAGGCTCCCTGCTGAGCAAGGAGCCCGATGTGGGACTCGATCCCAGGACGCTGGGATCATGACCTGAGCCGAAGGCAGCTGCTTAACCAACTGAGCCACCCAGGCGTCCCTGCCAGTGATTTTAAACACAAACATGAATTCAGCTGCTCCATTCCTGGATACTTGTTGAAGGGAATTGAAAACATATGCTGATGCAAAATTTTGTACGCAGGTATTCATAGCACCATAATCCATAATAGCCGAAAACGTGGAAACAATCCAGATGTTCACCAACAGGCAAATGAATAAATGAAATGTGGTCTATCTGCATGAGGGAGTATTCTTCATCCGGGAACGGGAGTCAAGTATTGATACATGTTACAGTATGGATGAACCTTGAACCTCAAAAAGATTGTGCTGAAGTGACAGACATAGTGCACTTATATTTGACAGTCCCTTACCTCTCAATCGTCAACAACAGGCAAATCCATGGAGACAGAAAGCAGATCAGTGCACCAGAGGAGGATGGTCTGGAGAGGGGAGACTGGGGAGCGACTGTAATGGGATTTCTTTTTGAGGTGACCAAATGTTCTGAAATTAGGTAGTGGTTATGATTATGTAACTTTGTGAATCTAAAAAAACCACTGCACTTACATTTAAATGGTGAATTGTGTCTTTAAAAATGCATTGGATTTAACAAAAAATTTAAAAAAATACGTTGGATTTTTCTTCTGCATTTATTGAGATTACTTTTTCTCCTCAAATTTATAAAGGTAGAGAATTATGTAGGATATTTTCTCACTTGTACTGCTAAAATTCATGAAATGAAACCTATAGAAATAACATTGTTTAATTTCCTGCTGATCAAGTATACTAATTTTTTTTAATGTGGGATTTCTGCATCTGAGTTCATTATGGGACTACGACATGGTTTTCTTTTTTTATGTTGTCCTCTTCTGGTTTTGATATCAGCATCATGCTAGGTCTTGTAAAATAAGTGGCTTCCTCTTCTATTTTCTGCAGCATTGTGTTTAGAATATGAGTACTCTGTTATGCAAACATTTGGTAGAGTTCCTTCATAGCCTCTTTGGAGAAGGAATCTTTTACTTACTCTTGTAATAGAAGTTTTTTTTAAAGATTTTATTTATTTATTTGACAGGGAGATCACAAGTAGGCAGAGAGGCAGGCGGGCGGGGAAGCAGGCTCCTCGCTGAGCAGAGAGCCCGATGCGGGACTCGATCTCAGGACCCTGAGATCATGACCTGAGCTGAAGGCAGAGGCTTAACCCACTGAGCCACCCAGGCACCCCTATAAATACAACTTTACTTATTGTTTAGTATCTCTCTTCTTTTACCCAGCATTATTATGTGGTGTTTTTTGCCTCATGAAGTTACAGGTAACTGTAGTTATTTTCTCTACTGTGCAGTATTACATTGTATGATAATACTTTAAAAAATTATTTGTTTATATGACAGAGAGAGAGAGAGAGCTCACAAGCAGGGGGAGCGGCAGGCAAAGGGGAGGGGGAAGCAGGCTCCTTGAAGGTTGGGGGAGTCTGATATGGGGCTTGATCCCAGGACCCCAGGATCATGACCTGAGTCGAATGCAGATGCTTAACCAACTGAGCCACCCAGGTGCTCCTATATGATAATATTCTATTATAGACAAAATTTGGGTTTTTTTCCCAATTTTTTGCTTAGCTTTTTATTTTACTTATTTTTTGCAAGATGAACAGTGACTGTCACTTCTGTAGTCAGAAGTTTTTGTTTATTGTTCTAGAAATAGTTGATACTTCTTTTTGTGGTTTTGTACATGGGTCAGTTCTCCTCTTTTAACACCTTTATTCAGGTAGAATTTTATATACCTTAAAAATCACCCATTTTAAGTATAGTTCGATGGGTTTTAGTAAGTTTATGCAGTTATGCAACATGACCATAATCCAGTTTTATCAGCACTTTCATCAACTCAGAATGTTACCTTGTGCCCATTTGCATTCAGGTCCCATTCCAGCCCCAGACCACAAGCAAACACTTACCTGCTTTCTGTCTCTGTAGTTTTGGCTTTTCTAGAAATTTCTTGTAAATGGAATCGTACAGTGTACCTTCTCTTGTGTAGGCTCCTTTCCCTTGAAGTCCCTGTTTTGGACTTCATGCATGTTGTTGCTTATATCAGTAGTGTGATCATTTTTATTGCTGAGTGTGAGCCCCTCGTATGGATGCACAACATCGTGTTCATCTGTTCACCAGCTGATGGACATTTGAACCATCCGTTTTTGGCTGTCATGAATAATGCTGTTAATAACGTTCCGTACAAGTCATTGTATGGACATTTGTTTTCATTTCTCTTAGGTAAATAACTAGGATTTGAATTGCTAGGTGGTGCAACTTTTTAAGAAACTGCCAATTTCTTTTCCATGGTGGCTGTACATTTTACACTTCCACCAATAATATGAGGGATCCAGTTTCCTTACATTCTCACCTACATTTGTGTTGTCATTTCTCTTTGCTTATGGCCATCGCCTGAGTGTAATGTGGTATCCCATGTGGTTTTAATTTTCATTTCCTTAATGAATAATGATTTTGGTTACTCTTTCGTGTGCTTATTTGCCATTTATGTATTTTCTTTAGGTGAAGTGTCTATCTAATTCTTTAGCCCATATAGTCTTTTTTTCTTTTCCCTGCATGGGTCAATTTTTGAGTTTTTTTTGTTGTTGTTGTTGTTTGTTTGTTTTTAGCTAGACTCCACACCCATTGTGGAACCCATCGTGGGGCTCTAATTCATGCTGGTGAGATCGACACCTGAGCGAAGAGTCAGGCACTTAACTGACTGAGCCATCCAGGTGCCCTAAGAGTGTTTTTAGCCTTTTTTTTTTCATTACTTCCCCCTGAAGAGAAAAATTAACTGAATTAAATTCATTAATTAAGTTTAATTCTTGCTAAGAAATGAAGCACTAAGCAATAGTATTTTAATTAAATACATTTAGATTTAATTAATTTCTCCCTAACAAGAGAAATTAAGCAGTAAGGTGTTTTTTTTTTTTTCAGGTAGGGTCGTGCTTGGCACGGGGAGGGAAGAGGCACAAGTATTATAGTACCTAAGATTTGTTTTGCTTCTCTAAGAACTAACTTTCACTTCTTAAAGAGTGGTAATATTTCTGTTGAAATTGCATCTCTCAGGGTGGCTGGCTGGTTCAGTTGGTGGAACATGGGACTCTTGATCTCAGGGTTGTGAGTCTGACTCCATGTTAGGTAAAGAGATAACTTAAAAATAAAATCTTCAGGGGCGTCTGGGTGCCTCAGTCATTAAGCAACTGCCTTCGGCCCAGGTCATGATCCTGAAGTCCTGGGATCAAGCCCCACATCGGGCTCCCTGCTCAGTGGGAAGCCTGCTTCTCCCTCTCCCATGCTTCCTGCCTGTGTTCCCTTTCTTGCTGTGTCTCTCTGTTAAATAAATAAATAAAATATTAAAAATTTTTTCATAAAAGAGGATGCATATATTAGATGATTAATAATCATTTATAGTTTCTCATTGTTGACTATAAAATTTAATATTTATTCAACATAGAGGTAGGAAAAGGAAGGTTCCACAGTTAGGCCCTGAGAGGACTGGGGCTGGCACCATTGCCAACTAGATTTTTTTTATTGAAATGTACAAAATTTAATATTTATCTCGACAATTGAGGTTGTTATTTGTGTTATTCAGTCATCTATGTTTTTAGTTTTGTTTACTTGGTCTGTAATTTCTCTAGTAGGCCCAAGTTAAACTCCACTACTGTTGTTCTCAGATCTTTCAGATTTTGTTTGTATAATTAAAAGATAGCCTCTAATAACTCCATAGAAATTTGTGATCATTTAACTTTCTGGTAAATTGTGTCTTTTAAAAATTAATTATAAACCACCCCTGCTGCATTTAGTATTACTTTGCCTTGAATTCTATTTTTTCTAATATTTTGCTATATTTTACTTTTTGGTAGCATATAGATGATCTTTTCCTATACCTTTATTTTTAATTTCTCTGAGTTATTTTATTTTACATTTAGCTTTTAAAAAACAAGTGGTAGGTACTTTAAAAATCGATTATGAGAGCCTTTTTTTAATAGGTAGGTTTTAGAGGCAACAAACTGGCTAGCATGCTTTTTATGATGTGTACAATGTTTTAAATATCAGTTTAATCGGATGTTATTTTGTTTGATTTTAGGGAAGTCACCTAATCCCTTTAAGCCTCAGTTTGTTTATCTATCAATGGAAAATAATGACTTTCTACCATCTCACAGGACTAGTGTGAGTATTCAGTGAAAACTATATGTAGAGCATCTGGAAACACAGAAAGTATTTAAAAATATTGGCTACTCTCACTGTGTCTAAAATAGTGTAAAAAATAGGGCTCTATTGCTGTGAGTCGTGGAATATCACTGGAGTCCTAACCAAGGAACTGACATTGTAAGATTTGCGTTTTAAACACAGTTATGGTAGCAGCATGGAAGGTGAATTGGAGTAATGAAGCAGAGATAAAGAAACCACTTAAACAGTTGTACTATTTTGGGAGAGCTGAGAACCTGCTCTAAGCCAGCAGCTCTTGGAAAAGAAGAGAAGGGGATATAATCAAGAAGTATTTGGGTTGTAGATCGACTGCTTGCTGCTGGTGAAATAGAAATAATTTTAGATGTTCAGGAATCATCTCAAGACAACTAAAATTACACTGAATTTCCTGACACTGGGTGGTAATATTTCTCACGGGAAGGGAACAGATTTGGAAGTACTAAACAAAAGAGAGAAAACTTGATGGAGCCTTACAATTTCAGAGTTCATGGTAAAAGAACAGAAATTTCTGGGAATAATGAGTGAGCTTTCACGAGACAATGAAGTGATAAGCCACCCTATCTGACATTAAACATGTTTTAGGAATATGGTGATTAAAACAGTATAATATTAGTGTAGGTGAAGACGAGTAGATCAGTAGAACATAATATATATAGTCCTAAGATAGATTCTTGCATGTATGGCAATTTAAAATATGATAAATGTGGTGTTTTAATCACAGGGGGGAAAAGAAGGACTAAGGTAGGGTTGAGATTTATCATTAGCAATGTAATTATGGTAGGTCCTTCCCTGACACCATTTATAAAAGTAAGTTCTAGGTGAATTGAAGCCTTAAGCATTAAAACAAAGCCCAATAATGAATGTAGTAGCAGTTGTATACATATCCTTCAAATCAAGAAGAAAGGGAGTATAAGCAAATAGAAAAAGCCAAAAAGATATAAGTGGACAGTTCATGGAAGAGGCAGTACAAATGGCCAGTAAACTTGATAATACAACCTCAGGAGTTGCAAGATCAGATAACAGGTGGTATATCTCACCCATCAGCTTAACAAATAAAACAGTTTCTTCATAGCAAATGGTGGTGTTGGAGAGTGGATGCCCTCATATGGACGGCTTGGGTAAGGGTGTAAAATTCCTGGGCAATATGTTGCTTCTTTTGAAACGTGAAATTGCAGCAAATTCCCCTCTTATTCTTTTTTCTACAGAAGCACAGGGAACTAGGAAGATATGTCAAGGGTTGTATATTTAGCATTTCTTCTAATAACAAAACTTTGGAAACAACTTAAATGTCCATTCAGTTACTTGGTCTGTAATTTAGCTGAGTGGCCACCTGTTAAATGGTGGTGCTCTGATTATGTGGTCAGTGGTTGATACCTGACACTCACTTGAATTTGAGAATAGGATTAGCATAATACATTTTCCACTTGTTTTCCTTGACATGTAACCCTGGAAATGGAAAACCTTATTTAAAATAACAATGAAGAGTTTTAATGGGCAATATAAATAAGAAAACTGAATTTCCAGATAGATTTTTGCTAAGGCCTGTTTATTTGTTTATTCCAACCTTCTCCAGTGTGTAGATATCTCTTAACACAGTTGTTGTGTGACAACTCATTTAACTTAGAGTAAAAGCCCTTCCAAGGTCTGGCTCTTATTCCTTGTCCTTGCTTTTCTTGCTAGTATCTGCTTACAATTAAGCCTGGGCCAGCATTAAATTACTCTATCTAATGATCCTTCTGCTCTAAGAGTTCATGTCAGAAGTTAGCTTATAATTCCTAAGATTCCCTTTGCCCTAAGGATTTATGTGTTCTCTCCCTCCAGTGAGGAAAAGCAAAGGAATTACAGTCAGTAAAGGAATCTCTGCCTCTCTATACAAAAATCTGTAATTATCTCATCTTTGAGCAAAGGAAATCACTCACCTTTCATAGCACTTATGCCAAGGAGGAATGTTATAGATTAATCTGTGGGGGGTTTTTAAAAAGATTTTATTAATTATTTGAGAGAAAGAGCAAGAGAGAGAGCGAGCACGCGCGCATGCACAAGCAGGGGAGAGGCAGAGAGAGAGGGGAGAAGCAGGCTTCTGGCTGAGCAGGGAGCCCTACTTGGGACTCGACCCTCAAACCCTGTGATCATGACCTGAGCCAAAGGCAAATGCTTAACCGACTGAGCCATTCAGGTGCCCCTCATCTCTTTTTTTGCATGATGTTAATTAAATTTATTGGTGAGTAGTATTTCATTATGAGGTTATAGTGTATTTTGTTCATCTGTTCTTTTGCTGATGGATATTCTTACCTTTTTGTGAATGTATCTTTCATTTCTTCTGGTTAAATTCCACAGAGTAGAATTGGCAGATCAAAAGGTGTCTGGAAGTGTATTTAATGTATAATAAATTACCAAACAAATTTTCAAAAATAGTTGAACCATTTTACATTCTCACTAGTAATACATGAGAAATGTGTTGCCTAGCATCCTTGCCAGCATTTGTCATTGTCCATCTTTATAATTTTAGCCATTCTTATTGATGTCTAGTAGAATTTCTTTATGGTTTTTAAACTGTATCCTCCTGACCAATGATACTAAGCATCTTTTAATGTTGTTATTAGACCTTCACATACCTTCTTGTTGAAAGTGTCTGTCAAATTCCTTTGTCCATTTTTATTGGATTGTTTTGCTTTCCTTATTGTTTTGTTTGTGTTCTCATAGATACAATAAAGTTCTTTGTTGGATTTATGTATTGCATATATTTTCTCCCAGCTTGTGATTTGTCTTTTTGTGTTCTCAACAGTATCTTGGTGAGCAGTAGTTTTAATTTTACTTTTGAAGAGGAGATTTTATCATTTTTTCTCTTTATTTAGTACTTCTTGTGTTCTGTTTAAGAGTTTTTGCACACATCAGGGGTGCCTGGGTGGCTCAGTGGGTTAAGCCGCTGCCTTCAGCTCAGGTCATGATCTCAGGGTCTTGGGATCGAGTCCCGCATTGGGCTCTCTGCTCAGCAGGGAGCCTGCTTCCCTCTCTCTCTCTCTGCCTGTCTCTCTGCCTACTTGTGATCTCTGTTAAATAAATAAATAAAATCTTTAAAAAAAAGAGTTTTTGCACACATCACAAAAATATTTTCCACATTTTTTAAGAGGATTTATAATTTTAGGATTTGCCTATAGGTTTGTTTTTTGTATTGAGTTAATTGCATATTGTATGAGTTATTATTTGTTCATACAGATGTCTAATTGATTCTCATTTTTTACAGACTTCCCTTTCTACATTGAATTGCATTTGCATCTTAGTAAAAAGTCATTTGGTAGTATATATAGTGGATTTATTTTTAAGATCTCTGTTCCTCTCTATTCTATTCAGGCAATCTATATTTTTTCTACCCTAATGCTAGTACCACACTGTCTTAATTAGAGTAGTTTTATTTTAAGTTTTTAAAACGATTGAGTAACTCCTTCAACTTTTTACTTCTTTCTCATGCATTTAATATCAGCTTGCCAATTTCTCAAAAAAAAAAAAAAAAGCCTGATGAGATTTTTATTTGTGTTACATTAAATATTTGGGTCAATTTGGAGCAAATTGACACACTTAAGATGTTGGGTCTTCTAATCCAAAACAATTGTTTCTCTCTCCCCCTTTCCATGTATATATATGTGTATACACACATCCATATATATCTATATCTATATCTATACACACATGTGTGTATAATTTATTTAGATATGCTATACTTTCTCTCAGCAATGATTTATAGTTTAGAGGTTTAAAAATTTTGTTATTAAGTTTATTCCTAGAATATTTTATGATTTCTTTGATGCTATTGTAAATGTTATTGATTTTTAGAATTCACTTTCTAATTGTTTGCTGTCAATATAAATATAAAAATAAAACATTTTTATAAACTGACCTTACAATTTGACACATGCTCAGTTTACTTCTTGGATTAAGTAGTTTTTTGTAGACTTATTTAAATATTTTATGCAATTTTGTCATCTACATATAAAGACAGTTTTACCTCTTTTTTTTTTTTCATTCTCTATATCTTTTTTTCCTTTTCTTGTCTTATTGCATTAGCTAGGGCCTCCAATGTAGTTGGCTAGACATGGTGAAAGTGGATATCATTTCCTTAGTCCCAATCTTAGGTAGACAGTTTTCATTGTTTCATTGTTAAGCATGATATTTTAGCTGTGCTGTTTTCTGTAAAGATTTTATTTATTCGAGAGAGAAAGAGAGAGCACACATAAGCAGGGGGAGGGACAGAGGGAGAGGGAGAAGCAGACTCTGTTGAGCAGGGAGCCCAGGACTCCCAGGATGCTGGGACTCTGAGATGATGATCTGAGCTGAAGGCAGCTACTTAACCTACTGAGCCACCCAGATGCCCCTGTGCTGTTTTTCTAATAGGTGCCTGTTACACAGATTGAGAAAGTCCTCTTTTATTGGTAGTTTGCTGAGATTTTTAAAAATTTATTTTATTTTAGAGAGAGCACATGTGAGTGTGTGTGTGTGGGGGGGGGGGGGGACAGTGGGGGAGGGAGAAGGAGAATCCTCTAGCAGACTCTCCACTGAGCACAGAGCCAGATGCAGGGCTCAGTCCCAGGACCCTGAGATCATGATCTGAGGTGAAATCAAGACTCAGCCACTCAACCGACTGAGATACCGAGCCGCCCTGAGAGTTTTTCTTTTTTAAATTGTGAATGGGTGCTGGATATTGTCAAATCATTTTGCTGCATCTAGTGAGATGATCATATAATGTTCACTTTTATTCTATGACTATAATGAATTACATTGAGTTTTGAATGTTAAACCAACCTAGCTAGGCTGCCCATTATTTTATTCTTTGGCTAGGGAGAGTAGGTGTTTTATGGGGCTTTTTTGTCTATGCTTGTTGGTGTTTCTCCTAAGTGCTCCTAAGTCTGGGGGATATGAGGCAAAAAGAAAACCCAGGGAACGTACCTAGTCCATCTTCTTCTATCCACCATTCAGAATCTTTTGTGTTAGTTTTATATATATAATGTCCAGGGATTTTAGTTGCACTTAGTGGGAGGAAAAAGTAGGTCAACTCCATTTTCCTGGAAACAGAAGTCTTCTTACTGATTTCTTTTTCTGTCAATTACTGAGAAAAAGGTACTAAAATATCCTTTGCTTTAGGACTTGGTTTTTTGGGTGATAAATGTAAAATGTCTAGCCCAGTGCCTGGCACAGATTAAGTTCTTCTTGAATTATTATGTGTCCCACAAATATCTCTTGAGCACTTATTACATGGTGGGCCCAGAGAGGTTTAGCTGAATTTTTAAGTATAAATGCAGGGCTGTAGATTATCATGTGTAATTCCTCTTTGAAAGATTTGGTGATAATGTAGAACTGTGGTTTCCAGAGTGTGGTCCTGGACTAGCCATATTATCATCACCTGGAAACTTGTTAGAAATGCAAATGTTTGGGGCCCAGCCTTGACCTATTGAGTTAGAAGCTCAGGAGGTAGTGCCCCCCAGTCTGTGTTTTAGCAAGGCCTCTAGATAGTTCTGATGCATGCTGAATTTGAGAGCCCCTGATGTTGAGACTCACACAATCCCTAGCCTCATGAGGAAGGGTGCCAGGCATCTTGATACCCAGGGTTAGGCCTCCGTTTAGGCAAATGGCTTTTGTAGATGCACTTTTTACATTTCCCCCTTTCCTTTCCTTCAGGCATAGACATCTCAAGAGATCTCTTTCTTTAGATGCGTTCTCAGCTGATTATTCCGTAAGCTAGCTAGGGTGTAGTGGAAATAAGTATATTTACTAGGAATTTAATAGGAGGTTAAATATCTTTATGGATGCTAAAGATTTCAGTCTCACAGTGGGAGATTTACAAGTAATAGAGAAGGGGAGGTAATGCTTCAGAAGAGAGGGATTTCGAGATTTCTTTTGTTCATGATATGTTTGGTTATGAATTGAGTTGAGGAAAGAGATTCATGGTATTTTCAAGTATCAGTATGTGAATGGTACTAGTACTTGCTTTCAGCAACCATGGTCTTGAAGTCCTTAGAAGGTAAGGAAATAAAGAATCTGGCCTTATTACAGATTCTTTGATTTTATTAGTGTAACGATACCAAAAATACTAGGGCATGGCCATCTCTGCCTAGTTCCTTACTTGTATGCTTTAAGTATGTTTATCTATAGGTTATCTCAAGATTGCCCTTTGTGACAGCCCATAGTCTCCTTCCAGTCTCAGTTTCTTCCCATCACAGTAGGTCCTAGTGTTACTGTTTGGGAAGAGTCAGACATAAATTCCCTCTTTATCCTAATTCAGAGTTGTTCTCGGAGACAGTCTCCTGCCTCCATGCATCCCATTTGGGTCCTCATATCCAGCATCAGTAGGTTATGAACAGTTCCCACATCTCAATGAAAGGAAAAGACGAGTATTATAAGCATTTCTGGATTTTCCTGGGTGGCTTTGTTGTGAGAAAGGAAATAAGTCTATAAATCACCTAATCTGTGAGGACGATGAGGAAGAATATTAATCAGAGTTTCTGTGACTCTGCTTTAATCAGGGACCCCAGGATAATCCCCACCCCCCACATAATGAAATCTACTCCCAACTCTCTATATAAGCAATTATTTAAATAGTTAGGAGACAGAGTAATAAAGCAATTGCCCTGTGCTTTTGAGGTCAATAGGTTAACTCTACAGAGTTTAATTAAAATTTGATAATAAACGCCTGCTCTCGGCAGGATATTTCATTAGTCTTCATCATGGCCTGTGTTAAATATTCCTTATTAATTACTTTTCACCCCTTTTAAATCCGCTTCTCATGAAGCAGGGTTCTCATTACTAATTTGGATTCCCCCACTGGGGAAGGAGATTCCTTGAAGCAGCCACCTTGTTAGGAAGGGATATCCTCCACCATAAAAGAATAAGATTTGGGATTCTATGATCTTATTTTTAAAATATCTACACAATGAAGCCAAATGATAAGTTTTAAAAAAGTATCAAAGAAAAGATCATTCTGGCAATAGCTATGGTATAATCTCAGTTACATTCTTTTTGATATTAATAAGTTAATTCCCTTTCTGATTCCTCCTTAAAATAGGTATGGTACTGAGAAAAATGAGGTTCCTTGGGCTTGGTAAGTAGACTTGTATGTAGAAATTAGGAATTACCTAAGAAGTTCTGTCCCTTTTCTTGGAGGGGTTCAGAGGAAGAGAATTTCCCACAAAAGTAAATAAAACGTATAGTCCCAAGCTACCTGGGAGGTTTGAAGGCCGTGAAACTGGTTTTCTTCTCAGTGCTCTTCCAGTCCTTTCCATGGACCAGTACTGGAAGCCTGCTTGCATTCTGCATTCTTGTTCATTGTCATCACTATCACTTCTAATCTGGGTCATTTTCATAGCCTCAGTAGTCTACAGGCTCTGGTCTTTCCTCTCCTGCTCCACCCTCTGGGCTACTGCCAGAGATGGGTCAGCATCTCACCAGGTCCATACATATCCTGATTCCTCAGCACCCCACAGGAGACTGTTCCCTTCATAGGCAGGCCTTCCCTTCTATCTCTAGCCTCATCTGAGGGCCTTGTTTGCGGGGCCTATGCTCAAACTACTTTGAAATTTCATGCTTCTTTTCTCTTCTTAGAATGACCAGTTCCATTTCTCTCTCAGCATGTATCTACTCATCTTCTAGGAAATGTTTGAATTTCTGTCTCTCCTGCTAGCTTGAGCTAGGCAGGGACAACTGTCATATCCCTGGTGCCCATTTCTGTACAGACACACACTTTGTTCTTAATGTGAGGGCCTATATGAGGGCCTGGTTAGCCAGAGGGACTTACTTGAAAACCCCGGATATAGGGGTGGGTCAGGCCGGATGGAGACATCCAATCAGTGGGGCATGCATATATTTACTATGGTGTGTTGAAATTTCATTGATCACCTGTGTGTGGGCCGGGCTCAACCACCTCTATAAAAGTTGGTCTGTGAGGCTGGGGAGGGAGAGAGTAGTAGGAAGAGTAGCCATTAGGATAGTCATTAGAATAGCCGTTAGAGTAGCCGTTAGGATAGTCATTAGGATAGCCATTAGAGTAGCTGTTAGGATAGTCATTAGGATAGCCGTTAGGATAGCTGTTAGAGTAGCCGTTAGGATAGTCATTAGGATAGTCATTAGAGTAGCTGTTAGAGTAGCCGGGGCACCACGGCGAGCAGCCTCACCGCCCTGAGCCGGGGCACCGCGGCGAGCGGCCTCGCTGCCCTGAGCCATGGCACCTCATCCGGAGCAGCCTCGTCAGGAGTGGCCTGGTCCAGAGCGGCCTCATCAGGAGCGGCCTGGTCTGGAGCGGCCTCGTCTGGAGCCACTTCGTCTGGAGCAGCCTCGTCTGGGGAGCAGCCTTCTTGGGAGCGACTTTGTCGGGGTCGTCGTCATCACCTCTTCGTAAGAGACGGCCCCGACTGGTCAGTTTGATTTTCGATGCTTGGCGCAAAATAAAGCTTTGCTTGACTTTCGCTTTGCATCAGTCTCGTTCCTTTGATCACAGACCCTAACATTGGGGGCTTGTCCGGGATCAAACAACGAGAACTGAGCCAGCATCGGAATTTCTGGGAAAAGCCTCTGGAGGTATTGGGATCTTGTCTGTCTGTCTCGTTGTGGAGCTCCTGGGTATATGTGGAGTTCCCACTGGGGAGAACCTGGACACGGCCATGCTCCCCAGGGCTGGAGTGGATGCGGGGATACCCCATCCCTCTGCTGGTAGATTGACAGGGGGTTCGAGTCCCCCTGGGTGGTCGGGGGTTTTGATTCCCCCTAGGCGGTCACCGGGGGTTTGAGTCCCCCTAGATGGTCAGGGGATCGCCAGGGGGTTCGAGTCCCCCTGGGCAGTCAGGGGGCAACCGGGGGTGTTCGAGTACCCCTGGGTGGCGGGGATGGGGGGTTTGAGTCCCCCTAGATGGTCACCGGGGACTGAGAAAATCCCCACCGGTGGCAGGTTCTGGGCAAGGACCGCTGGGTCTGTGGTTGTCTTTGTGTTGTCTGTTGTGTTGCTGTGTTTGAAGGAATGGGGCAAGCAGAGGGTAAGGGGACTCTGACTTTCATCTCTCCGTTCATCATAATAGATGTGGGGCTTCCCCCTCACTCATTTCGTGTATTAAGGGCTATAACTGGAGCCAACTGGGGTTAGTCTAACTTGGGACAGAGACCTTAAGAATATTCCCAAGCAACTGCCGAAACTCCCTTTGTTTCGGGGAGTTCCTTGCCTTCTCTGGCCCGACGTGGACTGCCTAGCCCCTCCCCCTTGCTGGCGAGAGAGCATGGTATCTGAAGTGGAATGGGCCCAGGTGGAATGTGAAATCTGTTAGCAGGGGGATGACTGAACTTACGGTTAATTGTGTGCCTCAGGGTTTTAATGGGTAATTGTTAAAGTGGTTTTCGAGACTTTGGTAACCTGAAGCTTTGACGTTTTGCTTGGATGACAAATGGGATGAAATGCTAGGGCACTGGTTGCTGGAACTGGGTTTGTGCTTTTGAAATCTGTTGGTAAACCTGTTTTGTGCTTAACTGCTGTTGCAACAGTTCACAATTGGTTAATATTTAGTCTTCACTAGAGACTGGGATGTTTCTAAGGTTTTCTCTTTGCCCGCCCAGAATTGTAAATGAGATCTCTTTGACTCATAAGGCTTTTCCTTGATATGCTAAGTTACTCAGGAGGTACTGCTAAATCAGTGATAAACCTTGGGTTACATTTGGGTAAATGCTATAACTGCTCTGGGGGGTTCTATACATTTCCTAAAGTTTTAATGTTTTGATAAGGGTCATCACTTGGCATTTAGCCATGTCTATTCTGAGTTTTTGTCATTTGTAGTTGTTTTGGTTCTCTTGTAAGATGAATTCTGCCTTAAAGGAAATTCATATGGGAGACTTTCAGAACAAATACAGGTCTTTGATGTGTTAAAATCCTGGAACTGAAATGGGTAAGAATTTCCAGAAGTAGAAGCTGCACTCGGACTAAACCAGAATTAGTACGGTGACTCAAGGTAAGAATGAGTCTCCAGGAGCTTTCCTAAAAAGGCTTATTGAAGCCTATAAAATGTATAGCCCGATCAACTCTGAGGCACCTGAAAAATCAGAGGGCAGTGAATCTTGCTTTTGCCAGTCAGTCCGTCCCAGATATAGGGAGGAAACTTCAGAAAATTGGAGGATTTGAAGGGATGATCTGAGTTAGTGGGAATAGAAGAAAAGGTGTTTAACAACAGGGATGTACAGGAAGATGAAAAAAACAGACAAAAAGCTGGTTAAGGTTTTGGTATTACATGAGGCAGGTAGGGTATGATAAATGGAAGGAAAAACCTAAGCACAGAGAAGGCAGGCGGGAAGACTTAGATTCAGATCAGTGCACTTACTGTAAGGAAAAAGGACATTGGGCCAGGGAGTGCCCCAAAAGGAAAATGGCAATGCTGGCCACCAGAGTAAAAATTAAAGTGGAGGGGAAATCAGTTGATTTTTTTGGTGGACACGGGAGCCCAGTTTTCATCATTACTTAAACCTACGGGAAAACTATCAGGAGAGGAAGTCTGGGTACAAGGAGCAAATGGCACAGAGAGACATAAATGGACAACAGAAAGGACTTTAAATTTGGCCTCGGGAGTAGTTAAACATTGATTTTTGGTCATCCCTAATGTCCATATAACTTGATGGGAAGAGATCTCCTTCACAAGTTAAGAGCTGGCATTCAGTTCTTGGAAGGAGACATGACTGTAACCTTGAGACAACCCACTGTACAGGTGCTTATGGCAGCAGTAGATGAATACCTCCTTTACGAGCCAGTCTCAAAACGAGAGGAGACAAAGGTGGGGAGCCTTCTCCAAATCCTACAGGTCGAGTTTCCCGAGGTCTGGGCAGAAGGGAAGTCCCCTGGCTTGGCCAGGGGACAGCCTCCAGTGGTGGTACAATTAAAGGCGATAGCTACGGCTGTTCGCGTTCGGCAGTACCCCCTTCCCTGGGAAGCAAAGGAAGGGATCAGAAAACACATTAATCACTTCCGAGGAGACGGGATCCTAGTTCCTTGCAAATCTCCATGGAACACACCTTTGCTGCCCATCAAGAAGGCCAAGACTGGAGAGTACCGACCCGTTCAGGACTTGCAGGAACTTAATAAACGGGTTGAAGATATCCACCCGACGGTGCCTAACCCCTATACCCTACTCTCCTTCCTGGGCCCCAAAAGAACTGTGTATACCGTCTTAGATCTCGAGGATGCATTTTTCTGCATATCTTTAGCAAGGAAATCTCAGCCCCTTTTTGCTTTTGAGTGGTCCGACACACAGGAAGGGTTCTAAGGCCAGCTCACCTGGACAAGACTTCCCCAAGGATTCAAGAATTCACCCACCATTTTTGACGAGGCCCTACACGAGGATTTGTGTGAGTACAGAACCTCCAACCCAGGAGTCACTCTGTTACAGTATGTTGATGACTTGCTAGTAGCCGCTGAGGACTATGAGTCATGTTTGTGGGGGATGAGAGAGATCTCTTACAGACTCTGCAGGATAAAGAGTATCGGGTGTCAGCAAAGAAAGCACAGCTCTGTCAGAGCCATGCCACTTATCTAGGCTTTGATCTCCACGAGGGAGTGCGTTCACTGTCTGAGTCTAGGAAACAGGTGATCACCCAATACCCCTGCCCCACCATGTCCCGACAAGTGAGAGAGTTTCTTGGGACAGTGGGCTACTATAGGCTATGGATACCGTGGTTTGTGGAGATTGCCCAACCTCCCTACGAACTGGCAAAAGGGGGGCTCACTATAATAGAGTGGACAGCTGACGCCGAAGGAGCATTTTGGGAAATACAAACAGCCTTACTGAGTGCCCCGGCATTGGCCATCCCAGATGTTACCAAGCCCTTCCACTTGTATGTGGATGAAAAAGCAGGGGGGTGGTCAAAGGAGTTTTAACTCAGACTCTAGGGCCTTGGCAAAGGCCAGTAGCCTACCTTAGCAAGAAACTAGATCCAGTAGCAGCTGGGTCCCCCCCTTGCCTCCGCATAATTGCTGCCACGATCCTCCTGGTCAAGGATGCAAGTAAATTGACTTTGGGTCAAAATTTCATCATAACCACCACACACGCTATCGAGGGCCTTCTCCGGACTCAACCATACCGATGGATGACGAACGCCCGAGTGATGGGGTAACAGGCCCTCCTCCTCAATGAACCAAGAGTGACCTTCTGACCCCTGGCAGTGCTAAATCCAGCCACGCTGCTGCCAGAGGAGCTGGCTGACCACGCACACGACTGCGGGGAGGTCCTAACCCAAGTCTCAGGAATAAGGCCGATCTCAGGGACATTCCCCTCCCAGATGCCGAGATGACTCTGTTCACAGATGGGAGTAGCTACATGGTCGATGGAAAGAGGTATGTGGGGGCTGCGGTGGTTTCTCCTGAGCAGAAACTCTGGACAGCCGCCCTGCCCCACGGAACTTTGGCACAAAAAGCGCAACTGATTGCACTCACTAAGGCACTGCAGATGGCCAAAGGTAAAACCGCCAACATCTATACGGACAGCAGGTATGCCTTTGCTACTCTCCATATACATGGGGCTATTTATAAAGAAAGGGGCCTATTAACAGCAGAAGGAAAAGGAATTAAAAACAGAGGAGAAATATTGGCTCTCCTCCAGGCTATTTTGGACCCCAAAGAGGTGGCCGTTATGCATTGCCCAGGATGCCAAAAGGGAACTGATCTGATTTCAAAAGGAAACCAATTAGCAGATCTAGCCACAAAGCAAGCAGCCCGAGAAACAGTACAAGAACTGGTTACACTTCTGGCTCCAGCCCTACTAGAAAAACTGAACTATTCAGAAGAAGATTTAAAGTATTTACAAAAATGGGCTAAATTAGACTATGAAAGGGATTGGGCTAAGACTAAAACAGGAAAGATAATTCTTCCTCGAAGACTAGGTAAGAAGTTAGTAGATCAGATACATCAGGGTACTCATTTGGGGATACACAAACTCAAGGAGCTTATAGGCAAGCAGTTCCAGGTTTTTAAATTAGGGCGTATGGTTCAGGATGTAGTTGATAGATGTGCTCAATGCCAGATAGTTAATGTGGGAAGAACTAAAATGGGAAGAGGGAAAAGAAAAAGAGGTAAGGAACCAGGAATTTATTGGGAAATAGATTTTACAGAAATGAAACCCGGAAAATATGGGCACAAGTATATGTTATGTTAGTTCTGTAGATACCTTTTCAGGCTGGGTAGAGGCTTTCCCCACCAAACATGAGACGGCAGGAGTGGTAGCCAAAAAGCTATTAGAAGAAATAATTCCTAGGTTTGGGCTGCCTCTCGCGATCAGGTCAGACAACGGCCCTGCATTTGTGAGTTCAGTCTCACAGGCATTGGCCAAGGCCGTGGGCACTAATTGGAAACTACATTGTGCCTACTGACCTCAGAGTTCCGGGCAAGTAGAAAGAATGAACCGGACTCTTAAAGAGACCTTGACAAAGCTAATTCTGGAGACTGGCGGTGGATGGGTGGATCTCCTTCCTTTCGCCCTCCTCAGGGCATGATGTACACCCTATATAAACAAGGTGACCCCATTTGAAATAATGTTTGGGAGACCCCCCCACCCCGTCCTCGACTACAAGAAGTTGCCCTAGCAGAAATGACTGATCAGTCTGTACTCCAGTCACTGCAAGCATTACAGTCTGTCTTAAAAAAAGCCCATGCAGGGATCCGGACTGCCCACACTGGGACAGAAACGGAGGTGGAACCACATCCTTACCAACCCGGGGACTTGGTTTGGGTACGTCGCTATCAAGTGGGAAACTTGGAGCCTCGCTGGAAGGGACCATTTACTGTTATCCTGACCACCCCCACGGCAGTAAAAGTAGAAGGCATTAGGGCCTGGATTCACGCGGGTCATGTCAAACGAGCTGAAGACGAGGATGCCCCCGAGAGATGGAAACCGCGGCCAGCAGACCCCGCTGACCGTGGACTAAAGCTAAGACTCAAAAGACTATGAGTTGATTGTTACTCCTATTGTTACCTGGTTGTGTATTGTTGCTCCTATTTTTACCTGTTTATGTAAAGTATAGGTGGGAAATTAGATGAATGGAATTGAGAAAAATGGAAAAGGTTATACAAAGCGTTGAATGGCTAACTCATCAACCGACTGTGCACTACTGTTACTTTTTTTGGCCCCTGTATTATAAACGCCCTAATGTCATTTGTACCAAAGAAAATTAGAACTGGCTGAAAAGTCAAGGATTTGACTAATTTCCAAGGAAAAGGGGGGAATGTGAGGGTCTATATGAGGGCCTGGTTAGCCAGAGGGACTTACTTGAAAACCCCAGATATAGGGGCGGGTCAGGCCGGATGGAGACATCCAATCAGTGGGGCATGCATATATTTACTGTGGTGTGTTGAAATTTCATTGGTCACCTGTGTGTGGGCCGGGCTCAACCACCTCTATAAAAGTTGGTCTGTGAGGCTGGGGAGGGAGAGGGTAGTAGGAGGAGTAGCCGTTAGGATAGTCATTAGAATAGCCATTAGAGTAGCCGTTAGGATAGTCATTGGGATAGCCGTTAGGATAGCTGTTAGAGTAGCTGTTAGGATAGTCATTAGGATAGTCATTAGAGTAGCTGTTAGAGTAGCCGGGGCACTGCGGTGAGCGGCCTCGCCGCCCCAAGCCAGGGCACCGTGGTGAGCGGCCTCACCGCCCTGAGCCGTGGCACCTCGTCCGGAGCAGCCTCGTCAGGAGCGGCCTGGTCTGGAGCGGCCTTGTCTGGAGCCACCTCGTCTGGAGTGGCCTCGTCTGGGGAGCAGCCTTCTTGGGAGCGACTTTGTCGGGGTCGTCGTCATCGCCTCTTTGTAAGAGATGGCCCCGACTGGTCAGTTTGATTTTCGATGCTTGGCGCGAAATAAAGCTTTGCTTGACTTTCGCTTTGCATCAGTCTCGTTCCTTTGATCACGGACCCTAACACTTAATAGAATTGGTTGAATGGATTTCAGGGTGCACTAACCACCTTTGTAGTTTCTCAGAGAGCTGAATTTCACTTGCCTTCTGTTAACATTGGTTCACTGACCACACTCATTTTTGTCATCATCATCTGATTGTGCCATTAGGAGCTTCACAAGTGTTGAAAATGAATCAGTTCTCATAGCACTACAGAACTTGTAATTAAGAGAGACATGTATTTTTAGATTGGAAAAATCTCTGCAGATTTTATTGCCTTGATGCTACAGTGACATGTGACAGTGACAAAGAACTTCACATTTTGCACATTTTTTTTGTCACCTTTCAGCATATAATGAATTACTCTTCACTTATGACTTTCGTGTGAACCTCCCGGCTCTTCACCCGCAGCTTGTTGACCTGGGACTCGGCAATGTCAGCCCGTTCCTCAGCCTCCTCCAGCTCGTGCTGGATCTTGCGAAACTTGGCAAGGTTGACATTGGATTGTTCCTCCTGAGAAAAGAAATGTATTTCAGAGAATGAGAAAATTCGGCATTTTCTGATTCTTCCTGCCTTTGTTACTGGAAGCAGCTACTGGATTTACTTTGTAAATGAGAAAGCAAAGGTTGTGTTATTTGATCACGAACTTATTTGGGGGCAAGGCATCCCACAATGTTGACTCTGAATGAGTGGGCTCATGATGCACCCTGCTTGGTCTCTCTCACTTGAATCCCTTCCTGGCCAACTTAAGATGCTGCAGTGACATCAGTGAGATAAGAGTAGCAGGAATCTGAATCTATGAGACAAACTTTAAAAAGTAGGCATGGTGATAGTATTGGGTGCAGAGAACCTTAAGGAAAGTGTCTGAATTAATAAGATAAGAAAAGAGCCAAATGAAAAAGAAATATTCTGATGGATTTATTGTGAAGTCATCTATCAGACTTCAGAGCCCTCCTTTGTGCAGCCCCTGTGAGCACTAGAGATGGCTAGGAGTGGTAGAGTGTTCTAGATAGAGAAGTGGGTCATAACCAGAAGACATTTCTATACTAACATGTCTGGAAAATTGCTGAAAGAGGTCTCAGAAGAAATCACTTGAATCTCTCAAGCTCTAGTAATTACTGGTAAAATTTTTTTCATTCCAAATATTCATTTTCATACCTAATTTTATACTCTTTTGCCTTAAAGAAAGGCTCTTAAATTCTATAAACTTCAGGCTCGACAAAACCTGGACCTTCTCCTGAACTTTTCTCTCTCATTATGAAGCTACTCACAGCCTCTTCAGCTTGTCTCTTGTAAGCTTTTACTTTGGTTTGTAATTTGTCCACCAAGTCCTGCAGCCTGAGAACATTCTTCCGATCCTCCTCAGTCTGAAATAAAAGAGGTAGCAAATAGTGTTGTTGGTTTGAAAATGCCTCATTATTTTTATTTTCTTGAGAGCAGCAGATCTGAGAAATATGGGAAGGTGGGTCACCTGGTAAGTGAGTTCCTTCACTCTCCTCTCATGTTTGCGAAGACCCTTGATAGCCTCAACATTGCGCTTCTGTTCATTTTCAATCTCATTTTCAAGCTCCCTCACCTGGAAGAGAACAAAGGCTTTTAGCAGTTTGGCTGTAACTAGCTGTATGAGCAGGTTGGGAATTGAATGACGCGATGGGGACCCACCCTGGCCTCCAGTTTCTGGATCTGCTTCTTCCCGCCCTTCATGGCCAGCTGCTCAGCCTCGTCCAGACGGTGCTGCAGGTCCTTCACTGTCTGCTCCAGGTTCTTCTTCATGCGCTCCAGGTGGGCGCTGGTGTCCTGCTCCTTCTTCAGCTCCTCGGCCATCATGGCTGCCTGATGAGTAGTAAGACAAAACCAGTTGAGAGAGCTGAATGAGCACATCAGGATTCAGATTTGACCACCACCGTGCTGCCCTCTGCTCACATCAGTGATGGCCTTCTTGGCTTTCTCCTCTGCATTGCGGGCTTCCTGGACAATGTCCTCCATCTCTCCCTGTATCTGGGAAATGTCTGTCTCTAGCTTCTTCTTGGTGTTGATCAAGCTTGTGTTCTGTTTCAAATTAATAAAAAAAGAAAAGAAAGCACATTTAATTACATTCTATTTACATTGTCATTTTGACTAGTGTATACAGGCAAAAATTCTTGATCTAGGAAAAATTCAGAATAAACACCAAATCAGAAGTTGACTCTAAGTTATGCCTTTTCTTCTTTTTACCTATACTCTGTTAATGAACATCTTCTGAAATTCTTCCAGGTAAAATGTGATTTTATTTTATTTTTTTTTAAGATTTAAAAAAATTTATTTATTTGACAGAGATCATAAGCAGGCAGAGAGGCAGGCAGAGAGGAAGGGAAGCAGGCTCCCTGCCAAGCAGAGAGCCTGATGCGGGGCTCGATCCCAGGACCCTGAGATCACAACCTGAGCCGAAGGCAGAGTCTTAACCCACTAAGCCAGCCAGGTGCCCCGAAAATGTGATTTTTGATACCAAAGATGTTGGACTATTACCAGTGGCTGCTTGTAAGCATGAAGCACAACCCTAACCCAAGAAAATATTTGAAGTGCGGTATCACCACACAGCTCATGGAAAATGGATTACTAATTTGAAGTTGTTCATTCATGTTTGGTTGGCTTTATATTTAAAGGGCATAAGTAGCATTGTTATCAGTACAAAAAATGAACCAAGAATCTGTTATGTTTTGGAAAGTTGATTGTATTTGAAATATTTAATTGATTCAGGATACTTAAAAATGAGTAAGAAAGATGTTGTGTTTTCATATGAATTTAAAATTATTTGTAGTTTAACATTTCCATGATGGCTATTTCCTTATAATTTTTAAAAAGTATGGCACGTGCATGAACAATGACTTCTGGAACACTGAAAAGAAATTAAAAAATATATAATAATACAAGTTTATTGTAAAAAATAGAATATACAAATCAGCAAAACAAGAGGTAAGGAATGCTTATTGTACTCTCCCTACTCAGAGATAACCATTGATAACACTTTGCTTATCCTTCTGGATGTTTCCTATGTATTTTTAACAAAAGAAAGAGATCATGTTTTCTATACTATTTTTTTAAGATTTTACTTATTTATTTGACAGAGACAGAGCATGAGAGGGGAGGAGGTCAGAGGGAGAAGCAGACTCCCCACAGAGCTGGGAGCCCGATGTGGGAGTTGATCCCAGGACTCTGGGATCATGACCTGAGCTGAAGGCAGTTGCTTAACCACTGAGCCAGCAGGCGCCCTATATACTATTTTTAAGTTGTTCTTTTCATATCTTGTGAAATCTTTTCGTGGCAATAAATGCATACTAAATGGCTGCTTACTAGCCTTGTGAGGATAATATATCGCCATTTATTTAGCTCATCCATTATAAACAACAAGGGCTGAGTAGCAGTAATGATGGCCTCTGTGAATTTGAACTGGAGAGTTTCTCTCACATAGTTAGCTTCATGTGTATACAGGATACACAAGAATAACTTGGTGGCTTATCCTTTTTCCTCTGTTTTATTTGCTTATCTATTTGTAGCTTAGAGTTGCAAAGACAAGGTGGCCACTAATGTCATATATATGGTTATTAGTAGATGGCCTTCCGTGCTTTTTTTTTTTTAAAGATTTTATTCATTTATTTGACACACAGAGAGAGGGAGAACAAGCATAAGCTGGGGGAGCAGCGGGCAGGGGAGAAGCAGGCTCCCCACTGAGCAAGGAGCCCGATGTGGGGCTTGATCCCAGGACCCCGAGATCATGACCTCAGCCAAAAGCAGCCGCTTAACTGACTGAGCCACCTAGGTGCCCCTGCATTCTGTGGTTTTTAACAAAAGTTTCTAGAACTCTAAATTTTTTTCAAATCAACATGATGATCCCAGGCCATAAATATACCCGTGAACTGGTCAGGCCCAGTACGTCTTAGTAATAATACCCATTTTCCAGAACTTCAGAAGGGACCCTTGCCAAGGTGTCTTTACTCCTTCCTTTATAAACAAGCTTATCCCTTCATATTGTCTTCAATGGCAGGGTGTGCATTTATTCAGCCAGAGTTCTGAACCTCACCTGGGTGTGCAAGAGTTGCACACGCTCACTGGCATCCAGAAGCTCTTGCTCTGCCACCTTTCTGCTCCTTTCAGTCTGCTCCAAGGTTGCCCGCAGCTCCTCGATCTCAGCCTGCAGCAGGTTGGCTCTGCGCTCCACCATGGCCAGCTGCTCTTTAAGGTCATCTTGGCCTCTGATGGCATCGTCCAAATGTAGCTGAGTGTCCTACACAGAAAGAGGCAAAGACGCTTACTTGTGCTTCCATTAAAGTGAATACAAATTGGGTCATGTACACACTTTGTTCTCAATAACTTAGAGTATGATTAGAGAGGGAAAATATGCAAGTCCCTTTATTTTTTTTAAGGGTTTTAATTTATTTCACAGAGAGAGAGAGCACAAGTAGGGGGAGAAGCAGGCAGAAGGAGAGAGGGAGAAGCAGGCTCCCTGACGAGCGAGGAACCTGATGCGGGGCTCGCTCCCAGGACCCTGGAATTGTGACTAGAGCTGAAGGCAGAGGCTTAACCCACTGAGCCACCCAAGAGCCCCTGCAGGTCTGTTTAATGAAAAATTCTTTGTAGCCTAGGGTAGCAGGTCTACTCAAAAGAACAGGATGTTATATTTTAGAGTAACCACAGCTAAAGCTATAAAATATTAGAGTGGGAAGGCATCCTCAGAGATGAGCTAGTCTACTGATACTGTTTTATGTATCTTAAACAAGTATAGAAATGTTTATTTAAAAATACACATGTATATATTTATATACATTATGCAGATGGAGTTCGTATAAATGATTTGTGCAGTGTCTTCCCTTCATTTGACAAAGTGAACTTTGTCTTAGACTTTCCAGATGTAAGCTGTTCTTTAGCTGTGTATGTGAAATTTTCAACTGATTACCATATTATTTAGATTAATGGCATATAAGTCACGCAGTTACACCCAGACTGCATGACACTATGTGTGTTTATCCCAGTGTACCTTGAGTGTTCCTTGTGTGTTTCTTAGATTCCTTATTGCCTCTGCAGCCTGGCGGTTGGCATGGTTCAGCTGAATTTCCATCTCATTGAGGTCTCCCTCCATCTTCTTCTTGAGCCTGATGGCATCATTCCTGCTCCTGATCTCCGCATCCAGGGTGCTCTGCATTGACTCCACAACCCTGATGTGGTTTCTCTTCAGCTGATCGATTTCTTCATCTTTTTCAGCAATTTTCCGGTCAACCTCAGATTTCACCTGGTTTAACTCAAGCTGGATGCGAAGGATTTTGCCCTCTTCATGCTCAAGAGATCCCTTTTTTAAAAAAGCAACATTTAGGTTACTCTTGGCTTGCAACCCTCACAGATCTTCCCTGCTATAATCGAAACCTGGACCCTGTACTTGGAAGGCAGGGAGAAGACCAAAGAAAGAGGCAGGCCACTCCAGCTTGGTGGTGGCAGCTTAATAAGAGGAAGGGAACTTACGTGAGAGGCTCGTCTTGAGTGGTGGGATCCCCAGATCCACCCACCAAATTTTAAAAGTTTACGAAGAAGCCTTCAATAGATTTAGTCACATATACCATGTAGGTGTTCTCAACACCAAACCACTGTCTCAAGACTATGTCTTTGGAGCAGCCTCTAGGAGTGGAGAAGGCAGGTGGAACCCACATTCCTAGGATAAGGGGACATTCAGCTGTCATGTCTTTCTGATGGTAATTTCCTCCTTGTTGCCTAAAGAGCTGTTGTTTGTTTTGCACAGTATGATGGTTTCTTGAAGAAGGCATTAATGGACTCTGAAAAATAACCTGAGGGTTTTGGCGGGGGGGGGGGGGGGGGGGGGGGGGGGGGGGGGGGGGGGGGGGGTGGGGGGAGCCTGGTGGTGGGTATTGTGGAGGGCGCGCATTGGATGGAGCACTGGGTGTGGTGTAAAACTATGAATTCTGTTATGCTGAAAAGAAATAAAAAAAAAAAAAGAAAACCACAAACTTTCATGCATCTTAATTTAGCCTGTTTGTTCTGCATTCCCAAGACACAATTCAGTATTTCTCACTGAATTACATGAGTTATCCCCTGCAGCTCTGCAACATGGTAGTTGCTCTCAGTTGCTATGAGTTTTTCAGTTTATTTATAATGCATAAGTGAGCAAATGGAACGTGTACCTCGGCTTCCTCCAGAGCAGCCTGTAGCTCACTCTTCTCTTGATCTATTTGTTTCTTCACTTTCTCCAGTTCATGAATATGCTTTCCCCCTTCTGCAGTCTGCTCCGTCAGGTCTGAAATCTCCTCTATAGGTTAATAATAAAATACCACATTCAATTGTGAAAAACGAAAACTTGAAAAGATGTCTCCCCACCGTTTTTGAAGTAGAATGATTACAAAGACTCACGCTGTAAGTTCTTGTTCTCTCGCTTGAGGGTTTCAAGGTGATCCAGGGATTCCTCATAGGCATTCTTGACCTTGAACAGCTCAGTGCTGAGTGCACGGGTCTCCTTCTGGGAGGCTTCAAGTTCAGCCTGAGTTTCCTCGTACTTTTGCTTCCATTCTGCCAGGACCTGGAAGTACATCAGAACTAAGCCTCTGTAATCAAGAATCTGGCCTCTTTCCCCCAGGCAGCTGGTCATCGTGGGTCACCTTGTCAAAGTTCCTCTGCTTCTTGTCCAGGGCTGCACAGGCCGCGTTAGATCTCTCCATGTCCAGCATGAGGTCCTCCACTTCATTCTGGAGCCGCTGTTTCGTCTTCTCTAGAGAAGCACATTTGGAATTCACAGCCTCCACATGTTCCTCAGCATCCTGCAGACGCTGGGCCAGCTTCTTCCTGAAATGTTGGCCAGTGTGAGTGATCAGGAGCGGATTCAGAGATGCCACAGTGAACTTTATAAAGCTGCTGACTAGGAAAGGATATTTTCCCCAAGAGTCTTTGCTCCTCTGTCCACAAATTGTTAAGGTTTTCTAAAATGTTTTATCACTACCCATTTTGTCTCTGTAGTTTTCCCTAGTGAATTCTTAATCTTTACGTCAGGGGTGGTTAAACATACCCATGAGAACTTTTTGTATGCTTGGTGGTGGTATCTGCATGCATGAGAGAGAGAGAGAGAATGAATGAGCCTCTTTGATTATCTAGCTGTGGAAACCACCATCTCATCCTTATAGACCAGTGTGTGTCCACTGGAGAATGGGCTACAGCCCTCCCTGTATCAGCTGAGTGAGCCATGTGAGGACATGACCACTGTGAACTGGAGGCCTGTCATCAAAGCATGCTGGCACTGGATAGTGGCGTTAAGTGTTTTTTAACATGGTCCTCTTCATAAATGAAGCTGTGGCCCAAAGTGATGCGTATGAGGTCATATGATTATGATTAATCAATCACTGACTCTCTGGGTCTGATGCCCCAGACAGCAAATGTTATTCCAGAATTATATTTCCCAAATACCCTTCAAAGTCGTACTGCTTCCTTCACCAGGTCACACTTATCTGGAGTGTTCCCTCTGCAAATGCTCACCAAACCCCTTCATTCTGTTTAATTCTAGCAACTGCTGAGATAAATGCAATTTAGAAAAGCTTCCTTCACTGGGAACATAATGATTATTTCCCTTCCGTGTGTCACTCCCATGAGTTTTATTCTATAAGAAGCATGTGTAATTAAGTGAATCAGTTTATTGATACTGGTTGTTAGATAAATGATGGAGTGTGATAGTCTTATTCTGGACTTCTAGATAGGGATAAACTGATTATTGTTAATTATAACATTCATAATAATGTACCAGATAGTCTCACTGTCTCCATTTTTCCTTATATTGAAGGAAATTAATTCTACTTAGTCCATAAAGTGTATGTTGATAATTTTTAATTCATTTTGGTGGAAAGAAACTTAAGATATTTTTGTAGCAGACCAAAATGCAGGGAGAGCTGTGGTCTTGGCTCATTCTTCAGTGGACACATGACTGGTCTGTAAGGAGAAGATGGTATGGTGGTTTCCACCACTGTAAAGTCAGATAGGCTGAAATTTTCTTCCTATCTTTTTTTTAAAAGATTTTTTAAATTTGTTTTTTATTTGAAAGGCAGAGATCACAAGTAGGCAGAGAGGCAGGCAGAGAGAGGAGGAAGTAGGCTCCCTGCTGAGCAGAGAGCCTGATGCGGGGCTGGATCCCAGGACCCCGGGATCACCACCTGAGCTGAAGGCAGAGGCCTTAACCCACTGAGCCACCCAGGCGCTCCTCCTCCTTTCTTTATGCATGAAATATTCTTTTTTCAAAAAAATTACTTTTCCTTCACTGCCTTTAAACTTTTCTTTCTGCGTCCATCATTAAGAGCCCATACTTGGCCTCCTCCAGTTCTTCCGTGCGCTGGATGGCATCCGTTTCATATTTGGTCCTCCACTGGGCGACCTCACTATTGGCCTTGGACATTGCCCTTTGCAGCTCAGCCTTGGCCTCCTGTTCCTCCTCATACTGTTCCCGCAGCAGGTCATAGTCATGGCGGGCTGATTGTAGGGCGTGGGCCAAGGCATTCTTGGCCTGGACCAACAAAAAATTGTGCATTATACATTTATGTTCTGGTCACTGATATTCTGTAAGTGAAGTTCAATAGCATGTCACACTGCAAAGTTCAAGTGACTGAAAGTCTCAGTTAGAGAATTCTCACCTTAGACTCCTCTTCCAGCTGCCTCTTTAATTCCTCAATCTGTTGTGTAAATGCTTGTTTGCCCCTCGACAGCTGAGACACCAGAGCTTCTTTCTCATCTAGCTGTCGTGAAAATTCACCTGTGAAAGACAAAACGTGAATGGCTTAGTTCTGTCATCTAGGTGAAGACTAAAGAATGTGATAATATTATAACTCTCTTACTCCATGGTGAAAAGAATAACTCAAAAATTTTGATGTGCTTGAGAAGGTTATTTCTTGCTCTTGCAAAAATGTGAGCTTTCTTTGATATTTTAGGGTTTTCTTTCCCTCCCTCCCTCCCTTCCTCCCTTCCCTCCTCCTTTTCGAGTAATGCTGAGGCAGCAAAAATCTCCTCAGCCCAGGAAGCTTAATTTTCTTCCATTATAGCTTATAAGCATCCTTTTTACTGTCTCTCAATAAAAATAAGAAGGAATGACAAATGAATGATAAATGGGCGTGTGTGGCTTAAGAAATGATGGGTGTTCAAGAGGTGTCCACAAGTGGAGGCTCGCCTTTCTTTTTTTTGGCTCTCCGTGTGTGCCCACTGACCTGATTCTGTGTGTAAACGAGCCTTCTGGGCTGACAGCTCATTGATGAGGCGTTGCTGCTCCTCTTCCTTCGTTTTGACTTCACTAAGCTGGTCCTCTAGGGTGCGGCACATTTTCTCGAGGTTTCCCTGTGGTGGGAAGTAGAAAACCGGGAAAGATGATACATTTTTATTTGTAAGTCTGAATTTGAAGATAACTACTTATGGAAAGGAGCTGAGTTGTATTTACTTCTCTAGCCACTCCAAAGCCCTGCACAGTGCCTTGGATGTAGACACACATAATTTGGGCTATATAAATAAATGGTTATGAAAACCAGATTATTGTATTTGGAAAACATGAACATTTAAATTCTGCATCATGTGGAGTATGGTTTTTAGAGAATTCTTTTCTGAAATTACATTTTTTCATGGTTATAGTGACAAAAGATAACATGATTTCTACAAATCCGAAAGGAAGACCAAAATGATTCATTTCAATATAGTGATGCCTAGTAGGCATAACAGGAATAATTTTAAAGTGAGATAACATTGTAGCAGCAATGTCCACAATAGCCAGACTATGGAAGAAGCCCAGATGTCCATCGACAAATGAATAGGTAAAGACGATGTACACACAATGGAAGACTACTCAGCCATCAATAAAATAGAAATCTTGCCATTTGCAGTAATGTGGTTGGAACCTAGAGGGTATTATGCTAGGTGAAATAAGTCAATCAGAAGAAGACAATTACCATATGGTCTCACTCCTGTGTGGAATTTAATAAACAAAACAGGATCATGGGGGAAGGGATGGAGAAATAAAACGAGATGAAATCAGAGAGGGAGACAAACCATAAGAGTCTCTTAATCATAGGAAACAAACTGAGGGTTGTTGGAGGGGAGTGGGGTGGAGGAATGGGGTAACTGGGTGACGGGTATGAAGGAGGGCACATGATATAATGAGCACTGGGTATTACATGCATCTGATGAATCACTGACCTCTACCTCTGAAACTAATAATACATTATATGTTAATTGAATTTAAAAAAATAAAATGAGGTAACATTTAAAGTTTGTACAGTTATATCTATTCATCTGTAGACTATAATTTTGAATCATTGCAAATAGAATGAAAAGGGGACAAGTTCACACAAACCTTGGCTTTGGAGACTGTCTCCATGTTACTGGCGAGGTCATCGATCTCCATCTTCATCTCGCTCTTCTCCTTCTCCAGCTTCTGCTTCACCCTCTGCAGGTTGTCTATCTGCTCCCCGAGCTCGGCCACGCTGTCTGTGTGTTTCTTCCTCAGGGTGGCCACCGTGGCTTCGTGCTGCAGGGTGGCCTCCTCCAGGTCCCTGCGCATCTTCTGGAACTCGGCCTCGCGCTTCTTGTTCATCTCGATCTGGGCAGAAGTGGCCCCGCCGGCTTCCTCCAGGCGCTCGCTGATCTCCTCCAGTTCCCGGGAGAGGTCAGAGCGCTGCTTCTCTGCTTTGGCCCGGGAGGCCCGCTCTGCCTCGATTTCCTCCTCCAGCTCCTCGATGCGGGCCTAGGGGTCACACATCAGTGTGAATGCTGACTCATGACAGTTTTGATTCCTGGAATGCGCAGAAGAGGTGGGGGGGTCTGACTCACCAGTAATTCCTTGATCTTCTTCTGTAGCTGCATCACAAGGGCCTGCTCGTCTTCAATCTTGCTTTGCAGATTGCTCACTTCAAACTCTTTCCTGTTGGAGGAGCAACACGTAAGTTCTCTATCAGTTCTCTTACCAGTTTTCTTTCCCATGTATGGTGGAATGTCTTTATACTGCTGTGTTGAGGACATGAGTAGTACATGTTTTTACAAGTCAATAACATACCATTTTCATTAAATAAAAAAGTCACAGATGTTATTTTTGGGTTATGTATCTGAAGTAATATTTTAGAGATCTTTAAAACGTTTATTTCACCTGAATTGACAGATAACAAGCAGGTTACTCACTTTTTGAGTTTCTCATCGAGTTGCAGCTTGTCATTTTCTACATCCATTGTGGATTCTTGGGCCAACTTTAGGTCTCCCTCCAGTTTCCTCTTGGCTCTTTCTAGCTCCATGCGGAGTTTCTTTTCTTGTTCCAGAGATCCTTCAAGCTAAATGTATACTGGATTTTATTTATTTCAGTCCTAAGGCATTGAGCCATATGTGACTAGCCATCAAAGATACACAGGAGAATTTTAAAAAATACACCAAATAGCATGGAAATTTTAATTATTGTTTTCAAAGCCACAATGAAAGACTTATGAGCATTATTGACAGTTGCACGTCGTAACAGTTTATTTTATATTGAGAGGAAATACTGTGTTTTTCACACTTACATCATCCACTTGCTGTTCTAGCTTGATTTTAGCCTTGGCGAGGGTGTTGACTTTGTCCTCTTCTGCCTGAAGGTCATCCAGGGTCTGCTGGTGGGCCTCTTGGAGGGCCTTCTTCTCCTTGGTCAGCTTTGCAATGATTTCGTCCAGACCTGCCATCTCTTCCGTGAGGTTTTTCACCTTAGTTTTGAACAGATTATAGAAATATTAATGACATCTGTCATCTTGATGAAAAAGAAGCATAGGGCAGTGTGGGCCTGAGATGGAAAATGGAGATAAGAAGCAAAGCTAGGTCTACTTCACTGAAAAAAGTATGGGGGATAAAGGTTAAGGTAAATAGAAATGGTGAAGACTAAAGAGACATAAATACGAGAGCACTCTTTTTCATATTCAATAACTTTAGGATTAAACTTTTAATTAAAATACTTCAGTAACAAGCTAGCACTTATAAAGAGTCTAAAATGGATCATGATTATACCTTGTTCTCTGTGGCGTGCTTCTCCTTTTCAACCTTGGCCAGCGTCAGCTCAAGGTCGTCAATGTCTTTCTTGAGCTCTGAACACTCGTCCTCCAGTTTCCTCTTCTTGGCCGTCAGCTCAGCATTGATCTCCTCCTCATCCTCTGCTCTCTCAGTTAGCTCCTTGATCTTGGCCTCTAGCTGGATTTTGGTTTTAATCAGCTGGTCACATCTTTCCTCTGCATCAGCCAAGCCATCTGCTTCCTAACGGAAGAAATGAAACAATTTCATTTGTCTAAGCTATATCAGCAAACACACTGTAATTTATTAAAAGTTGAATGCTTCAGGGCACCTGGGTGGCTCAGTTATTAAGCATCTGCCTTTGGCTCAGATCATGATCCTGGGGTCCTGGGATTGAGCCCCAAATCGGGATCCCTGCCCAGTGGGAAGCCTGCTTCTCCCTCTCTCACTCCCCCTGCTTGTATTCCCTCTCTCATTGTTTCTCTCTCTGTCAAATAAATTTAAAATAAAATAAAATAAAAAATAAAAGGTGGTACTTCAGTGACTCAATCAATTTGGTCAACATACTTGCCAACTTTTAACAGTCTATTGGACAAAATGTTAGTAATTTTAATGTGCTAATTATAAAACAGATTTTCTCCAGCTGTCCATATGTGGAAGGTCAGATTAGGGAAACTAGCCTTTTGGCAAAATCTGCACCTGTACTACTTTGGAAAAGTCGCTTATTAATTCTAGGACTCTGTTTCCTCACATTCGAAGGGGTTGGTTAATTTAGCCTTTTCCCTGACCTTGTAAGAAAAATATAACTTCTATTTATGCACACAAATATTCACTAAGGAAAGGACAGTCTCATCTAACAGAAGGATCTATAAAGGAAGGAAAATGTCCATAGACACCTTTGTTTTTTCTTTTTTTAAGAATTTCATTTATTTATTTGACAGAGATCACAAGTAGGCAGAGAGGCAGGCAGAGAGAGGAGGGGGAAGCAGGCTCGCCACTGAGCAGAGAGCCCGATGCGGGACTCGATCCCAGGACCCTGAGATCAAGACCCGAGCCGATGGCAGAGGTTTAACTCACTGAGCCACCCAGGTGCCCCCACAGACATCTTTGTGACTGTGCTCACCAATGACCATGCTGCATATGGATGTGGATATGAACCTACACAGCATAATTGGTGACTTCGCACCTATTGCTTTTTTATGTCTGAGTCTTAGTGTTCTTGAATGACAAATAATAATAGTACGTGTTTTAGTGGAAACCATTCATTCAGAAACCTTAAGCTAAAACCTTTTCATAGCCACTCTCACAAGGTCTGGAGGATAAGAAAGGGCTGAACTGTGCAGTGGATGACACTCACAGATTGAACTTGGAGCTGCAGGTCATTTTTCTCTTGCATCAGAGCTACCATCTTTTCTTCAAGCTCTTTCCTTTTCGCTTCTGACTTCGCCAGCTCCTCCTTGGTCTTCTCAAACTCTTCCTTCATGTTGGCCATCTCCTTTTCTGTCTCTGCACTCTTGAGGAGCGGCTTGATCTTGAAGAACAGGTTCATCCAGGGCCAGTGCTTGACGTTCATGAAGGCGCGGATGTTGTACTGGATGCAGAAGATGGACTCTCTGTAGGAAAGAACAAAGATGCAAATAAGAAACAATGTGGACAACGACCATCACTTAACAAAGTAATGACTACATCAGATTCAACCATGAAAATGTGGAGAATGGGGACTTGGACTTGTTCCCTTACCTCCTCTCCATCATCTTCTTGAATTCCACCCTCATCAGGTACCCTCTGCACACAGCTTGGATGCGTGTGATGAGTTGAGCCAGCTTTTCATCTCGCATCTCCTCTAGAGTTCCCAACAGGCCAGCTTTAAAGAAAACCTTGCCAAGGAACAAGCTAAATATGTTATTTCCACTCATGAGAAAGTCCAAAGGTGATGAAATTATGGTAGAGATTTAGGTTGATGGTACCTTAGTATGACCGAATTTGTACTGGGTGTGGTCGATGTCAATAGACCCTAGGAGTTTCTCAGAAGCCTTCTTACTGTCAATAAACTGACCCTCTGGGATAGCACTTGCATTTAGAATCTTGTATCTATCAGAATACAAAGATATAAAAGCATGGTCTTCCTTTTTACTATAACTGTTAGTAGCTATCACTGAAAAGACGATAGACTGAGTTTTAGAGAAAAAAATTCCTTAAAACAATCCAGCAGTGCTTTAGGTGAACCTTGGGAAAATATATGTAAAAAGTTACGATAATAATAAAGCAAGCCATCGTTCTTCTATGATCACCTTTCAAATACATTTCAGTTTTCAAGGAAAAGTTAAAAGATGTTTGAACTGTGTGGGGATACTCCTCTAGGCTAGCACATTGAAAGGGGGGAGTAATGAGACACAAACCTCTGTTTGAAGTCTGCATAAAGGATCCTGCTTGGGAACCCCTTCCTGCAGATGCGGATCCCTTCCAGCACCCCGTTACACCGCAGCTGGTGCAGGACAAGTTCATGCTCCATGGCCCCTGGGGGGAAAAAGACATGTTTTCTATATGATAGTCTAATGAGAAGTCACACTGGAATCTTACTTGGATATCATAAATGTCTTACCAGGAGTTTTAGTTTCATTGGGAATGAGACAGCGTACAAAGTGGGGGTGAGTGCTCCTCAAGTTGGTCATCAGCTTATTTAAATTCTCCTGAAAATCACATGAAAAGATTTGAAGTCATTTTTTATTGCATGAGAGTCCCTGTCAATGATCTGTAGTGAATGTGCCCCATTTCCCGAATGAAGTAAATGTAACTGACTACAGGGGCTGTTTTTAAGAGAGTTTGATTTCATGTGAAATGTGTTCCACTCTAGATTTTTAGATTTGGAGTTTTAAGGGTAACTGGCTCATTTATCGTAAAGTTTGAACCCACATTATGGGTTTTCTTCTTGTTAAAATTTTCCTAACAAATTTTTCATTTTCCTTTGTACAACACTGCTTTTTTTTAGTTTCGTCAAAGTATTTTTAAGGTTACAATAATTTTGTTACAGAAGTAGTCTTTTGGCATTCAGGAATATACTGTACCCTGAAAAGGGCTGATACTGTCTGGAAAGAAGAACCCTTCTTCTTGGCACCTTTTTTTCCACTGCCACTTTCTGAAAAATAAATAGAAAAATTAAAGCTATTTGCAGCAACTTTAGAAGCACTATCCACAGGTATGAGGACTGCCAAAATTCCTTCTGGAATTTAAATTTGCACTTGTTCCCTTGTATCATTCTTGTTTTTTCTTTCTGTATCTTTCTGCCGACTATGGATTAGGAAAATAGAAGCGTTGGCTCACATTATAGGTGTTCAGGAAAACAACGACAGTAAAAGAACTGGATGAAAAGGGTAGATGTGGGGGAGGGATGGCACTCCTCTCCTCCAAATCAGCAAAGTATGTCCCCTGAAAGAAGTGCCCAGGAGACAGAGTAGTACTGCCCCCTTAATGCACATGGTCCCAGAGAACCTAGTTGCATGCTTGCTATCAGGTCAGTGGGCCTCTACTAACCTGCAGGAAAGACCTGCTTTCTATTTGCTCATGCTTCTATACTGTTACGTGCACATCTGGTCTTAGGGGACTTAGGAGAACAGAACTTCCAATTCCTCAAGCACTAGTACCTTGACAAAGGATATCCTTATCTCCAGATTAGCTGGATACTCAAAGGAACCATACTATTAAAATAGTAGAAATGAGCTCTGTGATCTTGAGCAAGTCACTTAACCTCTGAATCTGTGTTTCCTCATTGGTGAAATGAGGCCATGGACAAAAGGATCCATAGTGCCAGCTTCAGCTCTGAAAGTTTATAATCATAAGACTGTAGCATACTAATTAAATACACTTCCTTTCATTAAGACTATATTGGCCAGTATTTTAACTCTGGGAACATACTAATATTAAGAATGACCTGCTTCAGCACTTTGTCCCCCAGCAAAGAGGAAAGCCAGAGTCTTCATGCCAGACTTCTGGTACAGCCCGACCACGGTCTCGTTCAGGGGGTCCTTGTTCTTGTCCAGCCAGCCAGCGATGTTGTAGTCCACGGTGCCGGCGTAGTGGACCAGAGAGAAGTGGGCCTCGGCCTTGCCTTTGGAAGGCTTGGGCTTCTGGAAGTTGTTGGACTTCCCCAGGTGCTGCTCATAGAGCTTGTTCTTGAAGGAGGTGTCTGTGGCCTTGGGGAACATACACTCCTCTTCCAGGATGGAGAAGATGCCCATGGGCTGACAGTAGGAAAAAAGAGATGATAATAATGAGTTCCTCAGAAAAATATGCTCCAGTAGTTTATGTACCTAGTAAAAACCTGAAAATGTTCCAGAAGAATGGATGATAAGATATTAAATAAGCACGATCTTACTTTATTGCCTCTTCTCTGCTACTGAAATGTGAAACAGTCATGTAGCATGGACATATGGGAAATATGTTTGCTAGAAAGACTCAGTCTTTCTAGTTAAAAAAAAAAAAAAGGAAGCCCATCTGTACCATTTGGCAAACTTTATGTTCAGAGTATAAAATTAAATTCCAAAACTACCATTTCAAAGCTGAATTCTTTATCCTGTAAATGTATAGATCTAAATACTTTCTTACCTCCTGACAATGTAGCTTCCTCACCTCAAATCTAGACATGACAAAAGTATGAAGAGAAAAATTATGGATAATGATTAAAAATTATCCATCCCCAGGATGAAAGAGCTTCTCATGTTGTATCATTAGAACTCTTTGTACTCTGAGCCGTTTTTCCCCCACGGTGGAGTTAAGTGATGATAATTTGGTTTTGCTTTGTAAGCAGATTGCCTCCTTTCAATTGCAAGTTTGATAGGAAAGACTGATAGAAAATCCAACGTTGATGATTTTGCTTCAGTCACAAATTGTCTCAAAACTATTTCGATGTTCCAGGAACTGAGTGCCATGTCGTTTTCATGAATAGCAGAGATAGTATGTTACCAAATTAAAATTATTTTCTTCAGATTGGGTAGACCCAGTCTGATGTGACACTCTCATCTTTCTTATTTTTATGAATTTTGGCATGAGTGTCTGCAGTTTCAATAGAAGGCAGTTGTGTTTGCTTTTCCTTTCCCCCTGCTTAGGGTAGTGTTCATCTATAACCATATACTTTATTGGTATTCACAGTTACGGGATGAGTTCCCAATATGCATTTGAAAATCTTTAATGATTGCTTGAGGAATTTTAACATACTCAACACTAACAGAATTATTGCCCCACTTCCTTGATAAAGGAGAATTCAGGGTTCGTTTTCCAGGGAAGATTGTAGAGAGGTCTGGTATTTATTCAGTAGTTATCAGAGTCTTCATGCCTGCAACAACTGAAGAGCTACCCTTCCAGCCTGGAAGACATCTTGACACATTCTGCCTTGATCTCCATGAAGGATGATCCATGCATGACACACTGTCATGGAATCGCCAGAATCAATGGCAGTGCTCAGAGGACTAGCTGCAGTTTCATTCCTTCCTTCTGTGCACGTGAGGGAGAGTGAAGTTCTAAGAGGGGAAAAAGTGCATCCCTGTGTCTGTGTATGCGTTTGTAAGCACTGCAGCCATTTTTCTATGAGAAGCTATTCCGGAGTACCAACACATCACTGTGACACACCAGACAACTGATCAGATCGTGAGCCTGTCATCAAACACCACTGCTTGTTCTCTGAGAACTGAGATTGCAATTAAGCATATGGAGGCGGACAATTTGTGTTTCATGTCCTGAAGGCTTGAAAAGTCAAACAGACCTTCTCGATGAGCTCGATGCAGGCAGCCAGGTCCATCCCGAAGTCAATGAACTCCCACTCGATGCCCTCCTTCTTGTACTCCTCCTGCTCCAGCACGAACATGTGGTGGTTGAAGAACTGTTGCAGCTTCTCGTTGGTGAAGTTGATGCACAGCTGCTCCAGGCTGTTGAACTGGGTGTTGCAAAGAGCAAGAGTTGGAGGGAGTCTGGAAAATCCAGTGGGGACTCCGCAAAGAAGACACAAAGCGGAAGGGCCTTAAGAGGCATTTATTCGAAGAACTCACGTCAAAGATCTCAAAGCCAGCGATGTCCAAGACCCCGATGAAGTACTGCCTGGGCTGCTTGGTGTCCAGCTGCTGGTTGATGCGGGTGACCATCCACAGGAACATCTTCTCGTAGACAGACTTGGCCAGAGCGCCCACCGAGTTGTACACCTTCAAGAACAGTGGTAGTTTGGTTTTTCGAATTGAACACAGTGATGGAGCCTTGGGTCTCCTGTGGCTCAAAGAAATCATGGGGGTTAAGTCATGCCTACCTGCTGCACAGTCTGGCCTTTGGTGACGTACTCGTTGCCAACCTTGACCCTGGGGTAGCAGAGGGCTTTGAGCAGGTCAGCAGAGTTCAGGCTCTGGAGATAGGCCGCCTTGTCAGCAACTGCACGAACGAGGTGAGAACAGTGAAATTGACCATAGCGTACGCAATTTAAGGTGGGAAGCGTAATGACAAAGAAAAAAAAGTTTTGCTTGAAAAGGAATATGTGCAAATGTGACAAAACCATTTGTCACACTAATTTTAGTCTTTTTTTTTTGAGAGGATAATTTGGAACTTAGGGAATCAATGCTCTCTATGATACTTAAAATATAGCTAAAGTAGACTACAGATAAAAATAATTTGAAAAAGTCTAACCTAGAGGAGGAGTGATAGGAAAATTCCAATCTGTTTTTTTTTTTCTTACAGTACATGTGGGCATGTAAATTATTGACTGGAATAAAAAATCAGATCGTAAATACTGGCTTACAGTAAGTCAGTGAAAATTGGAATGGGCAAAAATTACACCTCCACAAATCTTCACAGTTGTTTAAAATATGCAGTGTGTCATTTCTGTCCTCTAATACTTCTCCCCACCATCAGATAGGTCAAGAAAGTGAAAGCTTGGCCCCTGCCCTTGAGGACCTGATGGTGTCAGTTCAGTCAGCTGAAAGATGTGAGCAGGGAGCGGTACCTTCAGTGCCGTCTGGCTCAGCTTGCTCCTCCCGCTGCTTCTGCTTGAACTTCATGTTCCCGTAATGCATCACGGCACCCGTGAGCTTGTAGATGGCCACCTTTTCATCAGTGCTGAAACCTAGGATGTCCACAGCACTCTGTGGAAAGATTTGAATTTAAATCTGCTTCCACTTGTCACCATGGCAGACACCCTCAGGACACTGGGCCCTCCCTCTCCTGTCTTCTTATGATATCTTGACTAACACTTTGGTGTTTTCAAAAGGCAGTCCTGTTCTTCAGCTCTTTATTCCACAAAGCAGCATTAGTAAGTATGCGTCGGTTTCCCATTGAGTCCTGTGGGCAGTGAAGATCTTATGTGACCTGTCCACACTCACCCAAGACTCAGAGCCTTGGCTTTGGATGCCAAGGTTGACACTCTTCCTATTTCTCCACATTAGCCGGACCTTGCTCCACAGGTTTCTTATCTCATGGGTTTCCTTTGCTTCACAAATCTGTTTGCCCCTTTTCCTTCTATGTTGTCAAAGCCTAATCCTAACCTGCCTCCCCGAATGTGATGGATGCCGTTGGAAACAGAGTAAGAGGGGAAGAGCAGTGGCCTTTGAGTTCTTCCCTCTCTGATATCAGGTCACAGCTCAGCTGGCCATGAGATGCCTGGCAGTGAACTTCACCTGATCGTTACTCATGCAGGGAAGGGACATTTGTGAAAAGAACTTCTTTTACTGAAATTATTGTTGTGTATTTTTTTTCTCTACTAGATTTTGATTTCTTAGTTGCTCATGCTAGGCTTTGCAAAAGCTCATGCAGTGGAGGCAGGCATCAGACAAGGCAGGGCGTGTTTACCTATGTAACTTTCTCTAGATTATTTACCCCCAGTTCAGCTCACCGACCCAAGCTATTTAAAATGCTCAGAGATTAATAAAGTCTGGGAACAAGATTATGATGCCTTTTTTTAAACCTCCAATACTAGGGGTTATTTCTCAACTCCCTAACTCTTTTGGACTTTCAATAATAATGAGGTAAAGCTGGTAAAAGCTGATATTTATGAGATGAAGGCACACAAATAGTTTATAGACTTTTTGAAAATAGTATTTGAAGAGAAGAAGTGTTTTTATAAGCTGCTCTTAATCCTATATTGGGAATGTTAGGATATTCCCACTGGTATTAAATTTAAGAATAATCAAAGATGGTTGACTATTCAGAAATGGAAAAGAAAACTTGAAATATGTATAAAGTATATATATACTTTATACATATTTTATGTATATGTATACTTTATACATATTTTATACATATATATATATATATATATAAAGAAAATAAGCCAAAGAGTAATGATCCTTAAAAAAAAATCTGTAGTTCCAAAAATAAAAGTAAAGGTTCATGGAGGCCAAAAAGAGAATTTTTGAGGTTAGAGAATCCATTTCTTCAAACACTGCAGAGATGGGGGAGGGGAATACTATTAGCCCCAGAGTGACATTTGAAAGAAAATTTGTGCTTACATCTGACTATAGGGGAACTGTGGAAATCATCATGTTCTGCTATAAAAATCCTAAAAGTATCATATGTCTTTTTTCCCCAGGTTATTGAGTATAGGGTCTGACAAAAAATAAGAGAGACATCACTATTGGAGTACAAAAATTGACCCAGAGGACCTATGAGGGGGAAAAAAAAAAGCCAACTAGCCAAGGAATGCCCAAGACTTAAGATTTATTATAGACATTTTGAGTTTTCTGATACTTAGGGTGGAAGGTGGGCATTGAAATACCTGTAATTTTATTCCAAGAGTAAGGAAGCCTGAAAAGCAATATTACCTATTTATTGTCTTTCTGCTAATGCTGTTGACTCTATAGAGGGGAGTGTTGTATAGTGCGAAATGAATTTACTTCTTCCTGTTCTGTACCTGTTACTTACATCTGTGGCTAGAAGCTCTTCCTGGTCATCAATGCTGGGCACTGTAATTTCACCTTGACTGACAAAAGCAAAGTCATATGGATTGGTGGTGATCAGAAGCATTTCTGTACACATGAAAAAGAACAAGTATAGACAGAATTACTTTGGTCATCAAAAACACTTTAAAGGGACTTTCAGAAAAAGAAGCTTTTGTTCTTCCTTGGTAGAAAAAAATCATGGCTACTTCTTACCAATAAGTTCTGGTTTCTTGTTGGACATGATTTGATAAAATATGTGGTAGCTTCTTTCAGCCTTTAGCTGGAAAGTAACACGGGACTTCTCCAGGAGATCTAGAAAGTCAGATTGAGCACACTTAAAAGAAAAGGCCACAATGGAAAATTAAGCATTTGATAAGTTGACACAACATAGATGACACTATTTTCACTATATAACCCCCCCAAAATATTTTTAATCACTAATGTTCATTAACTCACATGTTTCAATATCTGCAGAAGCCAGTTTGCCTGTTGCACCAAAATGGATCCTGATAAATTTACCCTTAAAAAGGCAAAGGAAGACTTCTGTTTACATACTCAAAGGCAGACAAATATTTTCTTCAGTTATGGACCAAGTGGATGGGAAAGATGCTGATACCACATGTGCAGAAACATCTGTGCTGGTCCTCACAGGAAACGGAGGACCAGAAGACTTACAAAGCGAGAGGAGTTGTCATTCCTCACAGTCTTGGCGTTGCCAAAGGCCTCCAGTAGGGGGTTGGCGCTGATGATTTGATCTTCAAGGGTCCCCTTAAGAGAAATGAGTAAGACAGATAAGAAGACCCTGGAAAAGGTGAAATAACTTTCCATCAACTTCTCCCCTGCACCCTTCCCATTCACAATATTCTGTAACTTTGGGGTAAGGCTGGTTGGCTTTTTCTTTCTTCGTTTCTTTATTAACACATTTCTTCTTTTAAATTTAGGATTTTTTACTTGAGAAAGAAGGAGTTTTTGAGTAGGGGTTTCTAAAGTGAGTAGAAGGAAGACAAACGGAAGGAAGTGTGACATGGCCTTGAGTTCTGTATTGCTCAGGCTCATTTTTTTCCGTCGTAATAAATGGTTTGGAGAACTTCTGTCTGTTGCATCTCATAGGCAACACATCTCATTCTCACAGCCCATCCAAGAGTTATCTTCCAAATTTTGGCATCACTTACAGTTGGTTGCTATGGCTCTGAAGTACCTTGGCCAAATTTTTAGAAGCTTAGGATTTCTTCTGTCCTGGGATGAATATCATACCCACCTGCATTTTGCCAGGAGTAGATTCCTCTTTTTTCTTCTCTCCAGTAATTGCAATTGTTGCAAAGTACTGGATGACACGCTTGGTGTTCACGGTCTTCCCTGCACCAGATTCTCCGCTGTCGAGTCCACACAGAGGAAAAGTCAGAATCTAAGTAACCACTACTACAGTGATCAAAAAGTCAGCAGAAAGAAAGGCATGAAATCTACATACGTAATCAGGATTGACTGGTTCTCACGATCTGTGAAAGAAATTGGAGATAATGTTGAAAAATATACTTAGCACATACATTTTATAAACTCAGAGTTGTCTTTTAAAGCTCCTCCCCCCACACAAACTATATCTATTGTTAGTTTGCTTTTTTCACAATATTCTTTTTAAAATAAGTGGCAAAAGATGTGCTAATTAGTCCATGTGTTATGCCCCTGTTACCTTTAGTGTGATAGAATATGTAATGAATGCACTATTTCACTGTACTACCCATGGCAATGACTTACCAATATCAGATGAATACTAGTTCCATGTTCCATTTTGTCACTTGGTTCATAGTTCAAAATCATGTTATTAGTGTCTGATCCAAAGTTTTGTGTAGTAATTGGGATAACTTGTACTGTAAGCTTTTAAAACTTATTTTTTAGGAGAGGTGAGATATTAGCTATAATTAAAATACATAGTTCATTCCTAAATTTGGATTAATTTTGATCTGGAATTAGCATTAGTTTGGGTTGTAGCATAGAACTCTAAGCAAAATTCTCTCTGCTTTTGAAACTGATCCTTTTTATTCTTTTTTTTTAAAGATTTTTTTTTATTTTAGAGAAAGAGCATGCATGGTGGGGTGTGGGAGGATCAGAAGGGGAGGGAGTGGGGAAAGGAAAAAATCTCTAGAAGACTCCCCACTGGGTGTGGAGCCTGACTCAGGGCTTGATCCCAAGACCCTGAGATCACAATCTGAGTCAAAACCAAGAGTCAGACACCCAACAGACTGAGCCATCCAGGTGCCCTGGTCCCTTTTATTTTAAATATATTTCCCTAATTTCATTATATTACACTATTAATCATATTAGAATACTATCATTATACTGTTATTATTACTATTATATTTGTGCTGAGCATTTTATTCTCCAAGCACTGCCTCTGTGTCTTGTGTTATCACTCTACATGTACTTTATGAATAGCTCTGCAGACTGTAATTATGGACTCACTGACCCGTCAGCATGAACTGGTAGGCGTTGTCCGAGATGGAGAAGATGTGGGGCGGGGCCTCCTGGCGCTTCTTGCCTCGGTAGGCGGCCACCACCTCAGGGTTGTACACTGGCAGCCACTTGTAGGGGTTCACGGTGACACAGAAGAGGCCTGAGTAGGTCTGTGGGAAATGACAAGGTTGCTTTGTCTGCAGTCACCTCATTAATATGCCTTGGAAATACTGCTTTATGTGCCAAGTGAGAGGGACCCAAGTACCATGTCCATTCTCCTAGGGCTTAGGGGTCTCATTCCCCGTCTGCCTCCCACCCCCCAGGTGCTCTACACAGTATGTTTACTTCTGCTTGCACATGGATTCTGTACTAAGCACACGGCTTTCTGCATGCACAGTGTCAAGTACATCAGAATTCACAATACTAACCCAATGATTAGTCTTGAAATTGTAGTAGTCAAATTGGAAAATAGTCTTGAATTGGTTTTGGCTAACAGTTCATGGACTTAAGTTAGTGAAAAGTAAAAGAAAAAGAAAAAAGAGACGCTCACGTAGATCATCCAGGCTGCGTAACGCTCTTTGAGGTTGTATAGCACGGCGGGCTCGTGCAGGTGGGTCATCATGGCCATGTCCTCGATCTTGTCGTATTTGGGAGGGTTCATGGAGAAGACTTGATCTTCCTTAACTGTGACAGTCTGTTAAGAAAAAGAAGCCGGTGCATGTCAACTAAGTAGCAGAAAGGATCAGTTATGTCTTACTACCTTGCTTTGTGTTACTTACAGTCCCCGTATCGGTCTTCACGGTCACCTTCCCCCCTTCCCTGCTCTGCACCGTACTTTTCACATAGGACTCCTTAGTGTCCACCACAAAGACAGAATTCTTGGCATCAAAGGGCCTATTCTGGGCCTCAATGCGCTCCTTTTCAGACTTTCGGAGGTATGGAGCTGCCTCCCCAAAAACGGCCATCTCAGCGTCGGAGCTCATGGCTGGGGCTTATTGGCGGCAGCACAGCACCAGGGTACCTGGAAGACAGAGACAGAGCCGGACAGTGACCCAGGGTGAGGGTTGATGTTGTCCTGTTGGTTTCACACTGCTGCGCCTCATTGGCCTGGTCCGTTTCCTCAGCCCTGCCTGTAGGGATCACACCTATGTCTTGTGCAAAGGTGCTGAGAGATTGGATCAAGGATTTCAAAGCCTTATGTTGGGAACTTAATTTTTGTGATGTTTTAAGGCTCTGTTCCATCCTCTGTGCTGTGAGCCTTTGTAGGCGAGTATGAAGGAGTTTGTGTTGCAGTGTTCGGGATGCCCCAAGTGTGCTTAGAATCTTTTCTTTTTCTTCTTGCTTTGCTTTTTCTTTTTCTACTCCCTCTTCCCACTTTTTTTTTTTGACATTGCAGTGATACAAAGAAATGCAAAATAACTGTTTACAATGGGTTTACAACCTGAACCTATTTTAAAAACTCAGATATTTAGTAAATTTTTTCTCCTGGCCTCAGTTATTAAAATCACATGGATAAATTGGACGCAAATATTGAAACTGGATGGATGAAAGGTACCTTTGTTCATTCAGGACACAGTCCAGATTGAAAACACTTAGTAAGCACAAATAAACCCCTAGTTTAGGTGTAAACTGTTTAGGTATAACATAATAAAGGAAAAAGCAAATGCAACAAAAATTGAAAATCCAACAAATGATTTGTCCTAAGTCAAAATTAAGTCTCATTTATTCTCAAATTATATGCAAGTAGTATTATCAAAACAAAAGATAACTTTAAAAGGTTCCTCGAGAAAAACATTTGGATGAAAAACATAACATATCATAGTGTTTATATATTTTTAGTTTATAATAATTTGTTTTTAGTTGGATTTCAGGATAATGGTTGTTTTTATCCAGTTTGTATGATTTCAGATCTTTCTCTCTCTCTCTCTCCCTTCCTCCTTTTTAAAAAAAGTACCAGTTCTCTAAATATCTCTTCTGAAGTTAGTAGCCAGGATAAAATCTCAAGCCAAAATGAACTTTAACATTTTTTCCCACTGACACATGAATTACGAGATGGCAGAGAATTTCCCTGATGGCAAGGACAGGACGAGTAACCAGTGACAGAAGCTGACTTCTGTGGAGGGAAGGGAGCTGGATTGCATTAAACTTCCTCTCCATTGTTAGATATGGAATTTGCTACATATTCTGTCTCTAAAATCAAACTAATTCATACCTATGAAAACCTCTTGATGATATAGTGCAATTTAGAAATACTTCCAGGGGACAGATATTGAATATTTAACCTTAGGGGTTTTTCTTCAAAAGAAAAATCTTACCCTGTTAATGTTATTTTTTGTTTCTGTGTTTTTACACAAGGTCATTTTGCATTAACAACACACTACTGTGGAGAGATTATTGTAATACAGTGCATTCACCAAACACAGAAAGGATGCCCCCCTTCCCCCCTCATATCTGAGATCATTGGTTTCCCCAGCTGTGGGTCACAAGCCCCCAAGGTTCTCAGGGTTGTTGCAGGGGTTCCCGAATCTACTTGCCTCAAGTTTGAGCAAGCGAACAGCATATTTTCTGTTTGGAAGTCTAAATCACTATAGCTTCTTATTAAATATAAACTAATTAGGAATTTATCAAAAGTGTAGCAGGTTTTCATCATTATGTGTATTTTTAACAGAATACTTAAAGTATAAGTCCCAACATATGGAGATGGGGAGGAGGTCTGTTGGAGGTTTTGATTGTATGGAGGAGTAGTCAGAAGCCATGGTCTGAGGTTCTAGATGCAAGAGCTGCAGGGACCTTACCCATCACCTAGAATGCAGCCTCCTCATTTCACCAGTAAGAAAACTAAGGGCCAGAAAGGTGAAGTGTCATGCAGTGTGACAGATGTGTAAGTGGTGGGGCTGGGACGTGAACCCTGCTCTCCCAAATCCAGGTTCAGTGTTGATTCCACTGCAAGATCTGGAAGGCCACCTGGCTTCCCTCAGGTAGCCAGTGTCCTTGGAAAGCCTGGATTATGTTGACTGCCGAGTCAACACATTGTTGATTTTATCAGACGGTCTCTGTAATGCATCTTCACTGGCAAGCTGGACTAGCAGCTCACACTCAATATTACATTGTAATTGCTGTATTTCTGAAGTGCTAACAACACGTGGAAGAGATGAGTCATTAAATTTTGTGTGGTTAAATGGTCTGAAAAGTCAATATTTCATGAGAAGCCATTTTTAAAGAACAGCTCCTCCTTGTATTACCCTGTTCCCATTACTAGCCCAGGAAATAAGATGGTAGTTTTTTAAGACTTAGCAGTAGAGATCCCTTTGTTCTTTAGAGTGTAGTAATAAATCCCTCTTACCTCTCGTGTTACCAGGTGAGGAAGGTGGCGGGCCTGAAGCAGACAACTACTGCTGAAAGAGAAAAGATGAGAATGCAGATTCTTCTTTTTCCCATTTAGTTGCAAAATCCTAGTTAACTATATCATGTACCATATCATCCTTAGGAATGATGGAAAGAAAAATTAAAATTTGGGAAATAGAGGCCTTTCCCTTAAGTTGAATGATCATTATCAGCAGGAATGTAGAGCTGGCCAAGAGTTCATCAGGTATACATACCTTGAAGAATTTTGAGGAAGGACAGGACGAGGCATGTGGGCTCCCCTTTTATAGAGACCGTTGTGCAAGCACAGCAGCCACCTCAGCTGTCCTAGCTGGAACCTACTTGGCAAAACCTTTTTTGGCAATCTCTTTGCACAATATTCACTGACTGTGGCCGTGAATGGATATAATTAGAAATACTTCTTGTCACCTATAAATAATTTGACAGAGGATAATCTAGGGTTCTTTATAGGCATCTGATAGGGGATGTGGATTCAGGGACTCTAAGGCTGTTTCACCAGCTTTACTGTTACATCATTCACCACAGAATCCAAAGCCAGGTTCCCACTTAACTGTCCTGCTTGTAAATTGGGTCTTACAGTACGAGCCAGACTCGAGGAGTCAGAACTAATTGATGTGTTAGCACTCAAAGCCATTACGGAGCTGGGATGAATTTTAGATCTGACACTATGATTGGAAGCTGCAAGTGATGGATATTAAGGCAGAAAATTCCTCGTCAGGGTCCAGATTTTACAAACACTGGCAGTAGATTATTCTAAAGTCTGAAAAGCTAAACATTCTGGAGAATGTGCATTGTCAGGGTAGGCAGTGGTGGTGACCAGTGGGGGAGTCCGAAGGGATTTAGAACAGATACAAACACTTGTTTTGCTAAAGGACTTGCCATGGATATCTCCAGCTCATTTGTGTTCACTGAGGGGACCCCAGGATGCTGTGTGATGCTCCATTCATGTTTCCACTGCATAATGGAAGGAAACCCAGACATGCATTTCTAGTTCATGGGCACATCTCCATGACTAGCTGTAGCTCTAATGAGGTGGGTACTATGTACTTTTACTTAAGGTGGGAGGAAGACTGTGGTATCCACAGAACTGTTGTGGGTGGAGAACATGAGTGGGCATCACCTGTGCCCATGGTGCTTGCCAGTTGGGTTTTGGTGGCTTCACCACCTACACAGCTGTTGCTGGATATGATGGGAAATCTGTTGACTCTAAATGTGTCCCAAAGTCCTGATGTGGTATTTTTTACCATCATCTGCCAGCTTAAATTACTGATTAATGTGATCACTTTTTGTATGCATCCTATGGACTTAGAATTTTCTCTTGAACACATTAACAGATTGAATCTTTTACACGTTTTTGCTTCTTTTGATACAATACTATGGAATAGGCAGACATTATTTTTTTCCATCTCCGTGGAAATGACTCTTGGAAGCTTAGTGATTTATGCAAAAGGCTGGGCTCTAAGTCAGAAAGAGGAAAGGTCTGATTATACTCTACGTTAAGATTTTCACAACTCATTTATTTTTACTTCTTTTGGAACCTGATATCTAAATTAGAGACAGAATATTATCAAACACATGCACTACTTTTAGAAGTGAAAGATAAAAGAAAGCACTATGGATAAAACCAAGACACACAGGCTAAGTCACACAGCAGTAGCTAGTGAGGACCACACCTGGAACTCAGAGCTTTGGCCAGTTGCAGAGCCTGACTGATCATCCAAATCTTGAAAGCTCTAAAACGGAGCATAAGTGTTCTGGTGGAGACTGGCACGGACCACCAGGAGTGGGTCAGAGAACCTTGCAGAGCTTGGACAAGGACAGAGAGCAGCAGCGCTGAATGAGAGAAGGGCATTTCCCTTACATCTGATTGTCTAGGGACTGCCTGGATAGGGCCTTTAGGGAAGCAGTGCTGAGCATTCTTGTATTTGTGTGGTTCTTTATGATTTGGATGCTGTATTTATGCAGTCTGGGCAAAAGCTCTCTAGTGTTCCCTCCCATTATCCTTGCAGATTTGGAAATATTATAGGCTTTAGTGATCTTGCACTTCTTTATCTACTAAAAACATAAATTCAGTAAAAACCTGATTTCCTTTACCTTATCGAGTTGAATGAATTAAATTAGGCTGTACAAATAATCTTTAGTATAAAAAGTCTTTATAAGAAATGGATGTATTATAGATTATTACTATTGGAGATTATAGATAATCACTTCATTCATATATATATATATAAATGGACATATATATACATGTGTGTGTACATATATATCATATACATAAAATGCTTAGAACTGTCACCGGGGGCTGATGAAACAGACATTTTGTAATTACAGGTATGGTCACAAGGGTATGCTGACACTTCTCCTGAATATACACTGGCTGTCAAAATGGTAGTAAGGGCTACAAAGAGACAGTGGTTAGAAAATGTTGGTGAACAAGATTATTTTTTTGTTGTCATATTTTTAAAATTTTTTAAAAGTAGGCTCCATGCTCAGTGCGAAGCCCACCATGGGGCTGGGTCTCATGACGTTGAGAGTTGAGATCAAGAGCCAGACTCTTAACCAGTGAGCATCCAGGTGTCCCTGTTGTTATGTTTTTATTAGATAAATTTAGTTGAAAAAGTATAGCTGGAACCCAGTTTGGAGATGTTGGTGTCTTACCTTCTGTGGTGCCCAGCATAGCATCACAAACACAGTAAAATCCCTTGGGATGTGGCAAGTCAGATTATTGTTTTTCTTTTTAAAAATTTCTTAGGGATGCCAGTCCCTTCTTTTCTTTTTTCCCTTCTTTTGAAAAGAAGTTGCACATTCATTTTAAGTCAGTTTCTTATTACATTCTGCAGAATTCTCATTCCAGTGTGGGTATAGTCACTCACTCACTTTTCTAGTCTATACATACTAATCAAATGTCCACTGTGTGTCAGCCACTGTCGTAACTCCTCCAAACTGGCCAAGACCACGCCCTAATGGCAGTTTCAGTCAGTGGGGGTGGGCGTACACAGATAACTCAACATGTGATATGCCAGATGATACTACATGCTTCAAAGAACAATGAAGCTGAGTAAGGGATAGAGCATTGTAGCAAGGTGGGTGGTCTCATAAAAAGGTGACATTTGAGTAGAAGCTTGAGGGAAGCGAAGGAGCAAGAATTGTGGATATCTGAAAGAGTATTTCAGAGAGTGAGAACAGAGTGTAAAGACCTTGGCCTGGAGTCCCCCTAAAGTGTTGAAGGATTAGTAAAGAAGCCTGCAACAGGAGCAAAATGGACAAAGGGGAGAGTGGCAGGAGGTGAGGTAGGAGGGTCAGTTAATGTCGGAGCTTGTGGGACAATGCAGGGACTTTGGTTTTTAATCTGAATGGGATGGAGAACCAGAGGAGAATTTTAGGAAGGGAAGAAATATAATCAGACTGAAGATTTAAAAGAACCACTCTGGTTTCTGGTGTTGAATATAGATTGTAGGACAGCAAGGGGAGGCCAGGCAGAGGCAGCAGGCCACTGCAACAGTGTAGGTAGAATATAATGGTGGCTTGGGCCATGTTCCAGTTAGTGTTGCCAACATAACATATTCCCCAGACATAATGACTTAAAACAACCATCTTACTATGCCCATTGGTTTTGACGGGCAGGAATATAGATTCTGAAAGGGACATAGCAGTCTCTGTTCTGCAAAACCTGGGTCATCTGTGAATAAAGCCCAGGGGTGATTCAACAGCTAGGGGGCAAGTGTTTTGTTTCATAATAAATGTCAGAGAAAAAAAAAAGAATTGTTGGGAAGGGTAGCTAATAAATGAAGTAGTATCTGGAGGCAGACATGGGGTCAAGGGAATATTTGTTAAAAGAGGGAGAGACTAAGCATATTTGTATTTGTGAGAAGGATTCTGGAGAGTTAAGACAAATTGATGACCCAAGAAAAGGAGGGGATTACTGTGGGAGACAAGGCAGGAGGGACTGGAGTCCAGAGGCCAAGAGGCAGATTTAGACTCTGAGGCGGGCATGGACACTGCATATATTAGGAAAGAAGACAGAGTGAGGGCAAGTTGCAAGTTAGTTGATAGAGTTGACATTGGGAAGATGAGGGAGTTCCTATTTGGTTCTATTTTCTCAGTGAAGTATGAGGTGAGGTCACTGGCTGAGAGTGAGGGCAGGAGATGTAGCAGGTCCTCCTACACACCTCCTACCAAGAGGAGGTGTGAAGTGTTTCTTTTGGAGAGCGAGAGGCTTGGCCGGAAGTATTGAGTTCAAGTCAGACAGTTAAAGTTAGACCAGTTTAACAGATCTGTTTTTCTCCTGCAAGTTCAGTTGCTTGGATGTGGCCATAGAAAAGCCAAGTTGGGGGCGCCTGGGTGGCTCAGTGGATTAAGCCGCTGCCTTCGGCTCAGGTCATGATCTCAGGGGTCCTGGGATCGAGTCCCGCATTGGGCTCTCTGCTCAGCAGGAAGCCTGCTTCCCTCTCTCTCTCTGCCTGCCTCTCTGCCTGCTTGTGATCTCTCTCTCTCTCTCTGTCAAATAAATAAATAAATAAAATCTTAAAAAAAAAAGAAAAAGAAAAGCCAAGTTGAACCCAGGTGAGACTTTGTCCAGCAAGAGAAATATAGGGCCAGGGTTGGAGGAGTTAAGAATCTTTCAAGTGAGTTATTATAATACTGGGCCATGAGATTTCAGCTTAGACAAGGAAGAAAATGAGAGGACGTATCAGAATAATGAAAAAGTAGTGGCCAATGGATAGGAGGTCTTGATGATGTGAAAGAATTGCAGGCATGGAATATCTAGAGCAGGTGAGCTGGAAGAAGAGGAGGCATTAGAGGAGGTATTAGAAACCCTGCTTGGTTGATGTGTCACTACTTTATATATATGGTTGCATTGGATTTGCTAGTGTCTTATTAGGGAACTTTGCATTTATGTTCATAAGAGACATTAGTCTCAAGTTTTCCTTTGTTGTAATGTCTTTATCTGGTTTTGATATTAGGGTCATTCTGGCCTCATAGAGTAAGTTAGAAAATTTTCCCTGTGCTTTTTTTCTTGAAGACATTGTGGAGAATTGATGTTATTTTTCCTTTAAATGTTTGGTAGAATTCACCAGCAAAATTATCTGGACCTGATGCTTTCTTTTTTGGAAGCTTATTAATTATTGATTAGTTTCTTTAATAGATATAGGCCTGTTCAGATTATCTGTTTCTCCTTATATGCCTTGGTTATTGGTGCAAAGACTGAATGGGATACTTGAGATTGTGATTTTTGTGAAAATCTTGATCATGGCAAGGTCAGTGATGACTATATGCTCAGCTACCTCAAACTACTTTCCGGGGGTGATTTTCTCTATATACAAGTATATAGTACATATAGTGGTACTCATTCATTTAATTGGTATTTATCGGGAAGACATACAAGATTTTAAGAAAAGAAATCCCTCCCCTCTTGAACTTGACATTTTGGTGAAAGGGGATGGTGGAGACAATGAATTCCTAGGAAAAAAGTTAAAGATACATTTCTTATTCTATGTGATGTGCTATAGGAAGTAAAAAGTTAGAGTCATGAGGTAGTTATTATTTAGTCAGGGGTCCACATTTGGGTTAGCAAGCAGGATAGGCTTCTTTTAACTGAGACTTGAATAATGCAGAAGAATGACCTCTGCAGACCTCTGAATGAGAAACATTCTAAGCAAGGAAAATTATGGGGAGGTGAGTGAAGGAAAAATACGTCTGTATTTTGAGTACCTACCAAGAGCCTTGCGTATATTCTAAGTATTTGATTTACACTGCTTCATTTTATCCTCATGCAAACCTAAAGAGTAGAAAATGTTAGTACTGATGAATACTGAAAAGGAATTGGGCCACAGTCTGGTTACATAAATTGCCTTGGATCACAGAGCTGGTGTGTGTGGTAGAGCAAAGACTCAGCTCAGGCAGGGCAGCCTCAGCGGCCATCACCCAGCTCCTAGCTGTACAGCCTCCAGCGCCCCTTCCAACTCAGAGACTCTGTGTTTATCTAATGATGTTACTGACACGGTAAAAGCTATGCCAGAAGTAAACAGCTAACAGAATAATAAATGAGAGCCCTCCCATCAAATGATTCACACTTTGCGAAACCTGCCTTTTATGAGGGCAGCATGTGGTGTTACGGTGTCCTGTTGTTGGACGTGCCATAATGCTTGCCCACCAGAAGCCAGCATACAGAAAACCAGAATGCCACAGACTACCCCATGACACATAGAACCGTGTGAAGTACATGCTGCTAAAAAGACAGAGATATGTAGAGACTTACATTTTCTTTGCTACAAGATATAGGTGGAACCTTGAAAATGTTCTTCAGAGATTCTGTCTTGGTAGGATATCAGTAATCTGTCCCTACTCACAGGCAGTAGCTTTGCTCACTCATCCCCTGCCCCCTCTAGCTGTCTACACCTTTCACTTGAATAGAGTGAATAGAGAAGCGTCTCATAGGTGTTATAATTAACTCAGAGGCACATAGATTCCAGAGAAGCAGGTCTACGTGGGAAAATAATGGGGAGACAGAATCATTCAGCTCTTTCTAGTTATTCTATTTTATTCTTTAGGGTCTTCCTGGTTCCTGGGGGTTGGTATGTGGTTGTCTGGATCATTCTTACTTTCTCCTCGAGTTGGTATCTGATATTTCACCTCTTAGGTGTGAGAAGTCATGTGCCTTCCCCACTACTCGGGAAACAATTAATATTTGAGAATCTAATGTCCCCTGTATTGATGAACTATAATAAAAATAAATCAGTGGACAAATTTAAATATTTTAAAATTCTTTCTCATTCTGAGTTCCAGTTAGACAACAAGACATAGTTTTAAGATCTTTTTTTCTTGTCAAGTCTTAGGTATGGTGCTAAATTTCCTTTATTTTAGCAAAGAAGTCCCAATAAATTGCTGCTGTCCATGTCGACAGTTGGTATCTTTTACAGAATTGGAAGTAGAGGTAGGAAGAGAATATATTACATTCCGGAGTGGCAGGATATCAAGGAGAGGTAACTATAAAGGAGTAAGAGGCACTTGTGTAGGGGAAATGGGAGTAAATGTTTTAATATTCCTGTGCTGGTTGTTGGTGGATATTTTGCATTTCTGTAAAGATCACTGTGTGTTTTGAAGGTGTTGAAAGTAAGAGAAAAAATTACAAAATGATTTTTTTCCTTAAATACATGTTGTAGATGGGGACAGTTCAGAAGTAAACTTGAATAATACAACTATTTTTCTTTAAACAAGTAAAATGGACTAAGCAGTCTAAAATCTGGACTTTCCTTGAGTACCAGGAGAGGTCAGACAGGACACATTAACCAAGCAGGAGGCATGAACAGGATAGAATATCTGAATAGAGGAGCTAAAACAAGATACAGGAATTGAAGGGGAGAGACAGGGAAGCATGCAATAAAGGTGAGGAGGGAGAGAAGATGGATGCAAAAACTGAGTGGGAAAGATAAGACACAAAGGAATCATGGAATAGGAGAAGGTACAGGCAAATGCCCTAGAGAGATTCTCCCTCCTGCTCGGGAAGGCTGCTTGGAGCCAGTGCTCTTGAAGGAGGAGGAGGGTGGACTCACAAAGAAGAGGAAAGGGTACTGTGGTCAGAGGCAGCAGGAGCAAGGAAAACATGACAGTGATATTAAAATACAGGAAAGGGTGTCCTAGAACATATAAGAATAGACGCTTTGATGCTGAAAGAAGGCATGAAAAGGAGCCATGTGTAAGCAAAGATTTGAGGAATGGGTAAACATTTGCCAGATGGGGAAGGGTTGGAGGGCACACAGTAAATCCAAAGGTTTGGAAGCATTCATTCATTCATACTTCAGAATGTAGTCATTGAGCATGTACTCTATTCAAGGCCCAATGCCAAGTGGAGGGATATAGGGATGAATGAGTAAGATCCCAAACCTGTACTTCATGTAGCTTACATTTTAATAAGGGAGAAAGATATTATTTGCAGTTTTGTAAGTGGTAAGTAAAGAGAACATATAACAGGAAAATTGGACCTATTCTGGAGGGCGCAGGTCTTTTTCTTAAAGTAGTGCAATTAGCTAGTCTAAGTATAGAGATGAGAAGTGAGAGAATCCTTGAAGCTGAAGTAGCAATAGTGCTAAGTCTGTGATGTGCGAAGGCTCACAGTACATTCCTGGAACTGAAGGGCGGTTATGAGGCTGAGACACACACAGGGAGGAAGAGAGTTTCACAAGATGGAGCTTGCAGGGTGGGCAAGAGCCGTCTTCAGGGTTTTAGTCTCTATGCTAAGAGCAAAGAGGGTAGTTTTGAGCTGGACAGTGACATGATCATTTCATTATTTTTAGAAAGATTTCTCTGGCTGCAGTTTAGATTCTATTAGAATGGGTTAGACTCAGGACGGAAGAGTAGTGTGTGGGAGTCCAGGCAGTAGACAATGGCCATTTGGGTCGGGGATATGGCAGAAGAAACAGAGAAGTTGATGGTTTTGAAAGGTATTTAGCAATAGTAAAGAAAAAAAGCATGATGACTGATTGGATATGGGTGAGTGAGGACAGGTCAGTTTCAAGGCTTGATTTTCTGAGTATTTAGCTTGAACAACTAAATGATCACTGTTGCCATCCACTGTGATGAGGAACAGTATAGGAATGTAAGAGAAGCTTAAGGATTAGGGGCTACAGTCATGGATTAATTTTGACCATGTTGGGTTTAAAATTTCTGTTAGTAGAAACATCTAGCTTGGAGCTCAGAGGAGAGAACTGGAGTTGGGATATAAAGTTAGAGCTCCTAGGTTATGGATGGTAATAGAAACCAAGGGAGCGGACGAGATCCTCCAAGGAGGAAATGTCAACAGAGGGGAGAAGGGCTCTACAATGGAGATGTGGGCCCCATTGCACTGAGATCACAGAAACATGCGATGGTTAGGCAGAAGCAGGTGAGCTGACGGAGGAGAAAGAGAAAGAGCCTGGAGAGCCTCAGTTGTGATGAATACCAAAGCAGGTCTGAGTTTTGGAAATCAAAGGAAGAGAACATTTCCACCTAGAGAGAATGGTCAGATGTATAACATGCAGTTGAAAGGTCAGGTTGATTAAAGATTGGGAAGTGTCCATTTGAACAGCAATGAAGAGGTCACTGAGGATCACAGTGAGACCCATTTAGGTGGAGTGGAGGGGACAAAAGCCAGACTGGAGTGAGTTGAGGAGTAGATGGGAGGTGAGGAGATGAAGACAGTGTGTATATGCAATACTTCAAAGAGATTTTGTTGCAGAGGAAAGTGGAGAAGTGAGAAAGGGACTAGAAGAAAGAAATAGGGTCAAGAGACAGTTTTAAGAAAGGATGCAGTAGAGTGGGAGATATTGGGGATAAAGTGGGAGAAAAGGAGTCCACTGTATAACTGTCCTAAGAAGGGAGGGGATGATACTTAAAACTGGGCTGAGGAGGTGGCCCTGAAATTAAATTGGAGGAGCACCTCTGCATTGGAAGGATGAATATGGCTTGGCAGCAGGAATAGGAGGCCATTTCCACCTGGTAGCATCTAGTTTTTCTTTTAAGCAGGATAGGAGGTGATCTTCTAGGGCCAAAAGGCAGTGAATTGAGATTTGAGGAGAGCAGAGAAGATGTGAAATAGAAATATAGAGAGTGAGCAAGTTGACTGCATAACTCCAGCACCAAATGCCCAGTGGGGCTTGTGGTTGGGAATTTATAGTGGTACCATCTTCTTGCAAGTGTGCCGTAGTGAAATGTTGGGCTCATTCATGTTGTTTCTTTCCACTCAAGTGTGACAGGGGACAGGAGATGGCAAAGAAGCTTAGAGTGGTGTGAAGAGAGTGGACAAAAAGATAGATTATGAATTTTTGTTTCCTTGGGAGGGAAGTAGGGGCTAATGAATATGGAAGAAATAAAAGGTCAGAGTACTGGAGGTCCCATATGGTTAAATAAGAAAAGCCAGAAGACCAGAAAGGAGTTGCTTGACTTGGTGAGTAAATGTGAGTAGTTTGGGAATTTTCCAGAGGGAGGCAATGAACAAAGTGGAGGGGAGGAGAAAGCACCAGACGACTGGAGTCAGTATATTTGAGGCATCATCCATATGGACATTGACATCTCCCAGGAATGTTGTAAGAGTTGGGTGGACAGAGAAGAGGAACCAGAATTGTAATGAAGGAGGTCACTTCTCAGGAGAGTTTCCTGGGAAGTGCTGTGATTAGGGAGTGAAAGATTTCAGTGTAAGCGCAGGTCCAGATGTCAAGTTAGAATAAACAGTTGTCTCCAAGGATCCACAGAATACAAGTGGAGGCACCTAACAACCCACGGGGATCTTCCCCAGGAGCCGAAGTCTGAATGAGGGCAGCTAGATAATTTAACCCACCAGATAGTACCACTTAAAACATGGAGTCTTATATTGTTCTTTTGAAATAGGTGTATGCTTCCTGTAAGATCTTTGTTACCTTGCTAGCTGACAAGATACTTGCTATTTTACCTGCTCCCCATCTATTAAAAATGAGGTAATCAGGAGGCCTGGGCTACTCTCAGCCACGTTGCTCTGAAGTAGTGATACCAGTTATAATCAGGATGGTGGTTTGCTGCAGTTCTGTAGAAAGGCACAGTGTCACAGTCCAGAGACCAAAAAATGAGAGTAGGGAACTGATGGGAAACAATTAATTGGCCTTCCAGTGCTGTGAACAAGACTGGGAGAAAGCCTTGTAAGAGTCACAGAACTTTCCAGAGAGAGCATATATACTGCCAATGTGTTCATTCTTAACTCCCTCCTGTTTCCTATTCTAATGTGATAGCAAGGGAGGACGCCCAGGAAAACCACTTAAACCTATTGCAGGGAACAAAACACTAAAAATCTCTTACACTGAAAAAGAACTAGAAATCCACAGAATGTATTTCCCTCTCAAGGGATCCTAATCCTGACTTAATAGTTGTATATTTGTAGTGGAGAGTTTTCATTTGGAGCATTTTTGAGCGTCCAATCCAAATATTTTACAGTTTCATTTATCTTATGTAGGTAATTACTATTTTATTTTTACTCAATCTTGAGATTAAAATAAATTACTTCATTAACAGAAATCAGCCTTTTCTGAAAACTAGCTGGTGTTTCGCCCAGTGAGATTTATCATATGCTATGTTCTATATGCCTCATGCTCACCTCTAGTCCTCATCTGCTCCCCACAGGGACAAGTGTGGCTAAGGGCATTCACTATCAGGGACTGGCCTGGCTGCTCCTATCATGTTTTATTCTTGGTGACTAAATCCTGCCCCATAAGATAAAAAGCCAAAAATCTTTCTTTTTCTCTCTTTCTTTCTCTCTCTTTTCCTCCCTCCCTCCTTTTGACCTTTCCTCCCTCTCTCCCTCCTTCCCTCTCTTTCTTTCTTTATTTTCTTGATGCAGAAAAAGATTAATTGACACAATTGGGCAGGGAAAGAGTCTCACAAGTTATTTGCGGATAAATTTTTTATCTGCAAAAAAACAATGTAGAAAACAGAGTGACAAAGATGTTCACATTTTGTGCATTTCCTTGGTCACTGTTTAGCATTTCATTGAATTACTCTTCACTTATGATTTTCGTGTGGACCTCCCGGCTCTTCACCCGCAGCTTGTTGACCTGGGACTCGGCAATGTCAGCCCGTTCCTCAGCCTCCTCCAGCTCGTGCTGGATCTTGCGGAATTTGGCAAGGTTGACATTGGATTGTTCCTCCTGAGAATGAATGGAGATGCATTTAGGAGGGAAAAGAGTTAAGAATTTCTAGTTTCTTAGGCCAGTTGGTCTCAAATTTCTTTTTACTTAAAAATGCTTCACTCTAGTAAACCTTAAAAAAAAAAAAAACAACAAAACTAGACAAAAGCTCTTGAATTTTTTTTTTTTTTGTATTAACTCCTCTCATGCTTCTTGAATTCATGGATAGGAAGGAGGGACAGGTGACATTTGCTATCAACATTCCTATAAGTTCTCCTTTTTAACATGTAAACATCTTAGAGCTACTACTAAATATGTCAGGTTTCCAACCTCTTCTCCGCCCCGCCCCCCAGCCAGAGTTTGGGTGAATGAACCAAACCTTCTAAAACACAAAACAAAACCTTTTAAAAAAACCTATATTATATCAAGCTATTAGTCTTGAATATTAATTATTGCCCCTTGAGTACTTGAGTGTAAATTATTGCCACTTAATGAAATTTAGAAATGAAACAAAATTTGTTTCCCAAAATACTCTTCAGTAGTCTCTGATGATGTTCGAACAGATAAGCAGTGAATTTGGGAAGGCCGGTTGGGTTTAGTGTTTAGTAACTGTTCTTTTTTAAAAGGCGCATTGACAATAGTTCAAAATATGGCATTCAAATTCAGAAATTAATAAAACTTAGGATTACTAAATAATAGAGTGTGAATAAAACCTCAGATCTTCCTGTTACAGATGAGAGAGGTAGGGGTTAGAGACACATTAAGTCTCTCTCTCTGTCCCCCTTATGCCCTGCTTCCCACCCCAGACCTTAGAGGTCAGCCAAATCATGAAAAACACTAATGAACAGAGGAACTAATTTGTGATGAGTAGGTATATATAACCGTACTTACATATTTAGACAATTTGTATTTATTATTTTAAATATATCATAGGTTGGGGAAATGAGATAAGGTGGAGTGCCAAGAACCTATTGGTCTGAACATGAGCAAGACAATCTGAGCTCCCGACTTAACTGTTCACTTGTCACCTTCACTTATGTATATGTTGGCATTTCAAAGAGTGTTTCCATAACATATTTCCTGTTTCTTTCTTGCCCTGCGATTCTGTCCCTCCCTTAGTTCCCCATTGTAGTCTTTGTTGCACCATCTAACTGGTTTCTCAAACTGTGAACCTGATGAAGTACCCCTGATTTCGTTTCTGTCACCTCCCAGGGCAACCAGTTAGCACATCCTATAGTTTCTCCCTCCCGAATATATCTTGAATCTCTCCCCTCTTCTCTATCTGCTTCACTACTGCCCTCAGGCAAGTCATGGGCCTACCTGTAAATCTTCCTAGAATGTCATCCTGTACCTACCTGTGTTATTGGGCAATCTATTCTCTACAATGTATCGAGAATATTCTTTTTAAAAAAGTATAAACCAGGGCGTGGCTGAGTAATTTAGAACCCTCCTGTGGCTTCCTAGTGTCCCATTGTACTTTGAATGTGATCCAGACTTCTTACCAAGACCTAGAAGACCCTGTGATCCACCTCCTCTTTTGCTCCTCAGCTCCTTCTCTACTGCTCTGTCTCTACTTCTTTCTGCTCCTTGAACCAGACTCTTGTACTCTCAAGAGCATTGTGTTGCTCTTCTCCTTTCCTGGAAGTGTTCCCTGGCTCATCAAGTGGTTGGTTTCTTCTCATTCTTCAGAACACTGTTGACCCTTTTCCTTTGATCCTTCCTCATTGTATCCTTCTTTCCTCTCCTTTCATTCCCCTAACTAAGTTGGCTTGGCCATACTGAAGTCTGGGGCTGGCGGGGGGATTGCAAGGTAACTCCAAGGGGTTCAGAACTCACCGCTTCCTCAGCTTGTCTCTTGTAAGCTTTCACCTTCGCTTGCAGTTTATCCACCAGATCTTGGAGTCTGAGCACATTCTTGCGGTCTTCCTCAGTCTGAAATAATATTTTGGAGGGTGGGTCTCTTGAAAGTGCAAATACCATGAACATTTTGTTGTACATTAGCTTTCTGAGCCCTTGCAGACTAGAGTGAAAACCTAGACAGGCCATTTTCTTTACCTGGTAAGTGAGTTCCTTAACTCTCCTCTCATGTTTGCGTAGACTCTTGACAGTTTCAACATTGCGCTTCTGTTCACTTTCAACTTCTCCTTCAAGTTCACGGACCTGCAAGAAGATAGGTATTTTAAAAAACATTTACAGTGATCCATTCACTCAGTGGATTTCTGCTTCTTCAAATGACTTGCAGTGCTTCTTTTACTCTGCTTTATATGTATTTTGATGCCCTAGTCTAGTTGTACCCTTAAAAGCTCTTGGGCAGGAAGGAACATTTCTATTCATTCTGTATGTCTCAATCATTCAGCAGTATAAGGTACTCAAAATCAAGAACTGGATTGGAATGAGGTGGAAATATGCTGATCAGAAGACCCACCCTGGCCTCCAGTTTCTGGATCTGCTTCTTCCCACCCTTCAGGGCCAGCTGCTCAGCCTCATCCAGACGATGCTGCAGGTCCTTCACCGTCTGCTCCAAGTTCTTCTTCATGCGCTCCAGGTGGGCGCTGGTGTCCTGCTCCTTCTTCAGCTCCTCGGCCATCATGGCTGCCTGAAGAGTAGTAAAACAAAACCAGTTGAGAGAGCTGAACGAGCACATCAGGATTCAGATTTGACCACCACCATGCTGCCCTCTGCTCACATCAGTGATGGCCTTCTTGGCCTTCTCCTCTGCATTGCGGGCTTCCTGGACAATGTCCTCCATCTCTCCCTGTATCTGGGAAATGTCTGTCTCCAGCTTCTTCTTGGTATTGATCAAGCTCGTGTTCTGGTTAAAATATCAAATTTAGAAATATTTAGTACATGAGAGAAAAATTAAGATGTCAGATTTTTAATGAACTCACAAACTAGTTAATTAAGTAATTAGTATCCCTCCTTGTTTCATGAATTATCTGAGATGACACTATGTTTTTAATGTGACTGGATGTCACAGTATAGATATTGTTAACCCACAAATATTAAGTATTTTAAATTTCATCCTACGTGAAACATCATGAATGCATTTTTAGGTAATGCCAAGATATAAGCAGGAATTTCGTTTTCATTCCTTTGTATTTTTCACTATTGTGTTATACTCACCTGGGTGTGCAGGAGCTGGACACGCTCACTGGCATCCAGGAGCTCCTGTTCTGCGATTTTCCTGCTCCTCTCCGTCTGCTCCAGAGTGGCCCGCAGCTCCTCAATCTCCGCCTGCAGCAGGTTGGCTCTGCGCTCCACCATGGCCAGCTGCTCCTTCAGGTCCTCCTGGCCCCGTAGGGCGTCATCCAGGTGGATCTGGGTGTCCTGTGGGATGAACGATCACTGGGACACCTTGTTCTCGGGGCTGCAGTCACCCCGGCCATTTGGGGCTACCTTTTGAACGCACTTACTTTGAGGATGCCTTGGGTGTTCCTGTAGTTCCTCAGGGCCTCTGCAGCCATGCGGTTGGCATGGTTCAGCTGGATTTCCATCTCATTGAGGTCTCCCTCCATCTTCTTCTTGAGCCTGATGGCATCATTTCTGCTCCTGATCTCCGCATCCAGTGTGCTCTGCATTGACTCCACAATCCTGATGTGGTTTCTCTTTAGTTGGTCGATTTCCTCATCCTTCTCAGCAATTTTCCTGTCAACCTCAGACTTGACTTGGTTTAACTCCAGCTGGATGCGCAGGATCTTTCCCTCTTCATGTTCAAGAGATGCCTTTAGTGACAGCAAGGGGTGACATTAGCAGGGAATGGGAGTTTATGGTATTCTAGAAATAGGAATTAGTTCTTGTTCTTGTGCTGCCATAACACATATTTATTCTGTTGTTCTGGAAATTTCTATAATGAGTTGTTGTTGGTTTTATAAATTTTTGTCTCCCCAGCTAGATAATGCCCTTGAGGGGAGGGGGCAGGGACCTTAACTTATTCATCTTAGTTTTTTTTTCAGTGTCTAGCACAGTTCATGGCATACAGGTGTGTTATTTGTTTGCATTGTCAATTCTCCATCCTCATGTGGAGTACACAGAGTCAGAATTACTTTTTTTCCCTCCTAATTCAAGAATTTCATCAGTTCTTACATGCAGTGGACTCTAATTCCTCTTGTAATTGTTTTAGAATGTACAATAAATTTTCTACCTCTGCCTCCTCTAAAGCGGCCTGAAGTTCAGACTTTTCTTGTTCCACTTGTTTCTTTATCTTCTCCAGTTCATGGATACGTTTCCCTCCTTCTGCAATCTGCTCCGTGAGGTCAGAAATCTCCTCTGTTGGTGAATAAAAATATAAAAGTTGGTTCAGTGAGGGAAAACATTTTTTCAAAACTTTTGTTAAAGAAAAGGTGAGATGTACTCACGTTGTAAATTCTTATTTTCCCGCTTCAAGGTTTCAAGTTGGTCTAAAGATTCTTCATAAGCATTCTTAATCTTGAACAACTCTGTGCTAAGGGAGCGGGACTCCTTTTGGGAAGCTTCAAGTTCAGCATGAGTTTCTTCATACTTCTGTTTCCATTCTGCCAGGATCTGAGGGGCAAAGAATGGTTTAGAAATTTAATGGATAAAGTTGATGGGATAGGGGCACCATGTATTCTGGCACTTGTCAGAGCTGAGGTGATCTGGGACTGCCAAATCATTATGAGAACAGTAGAAACCATAGGCATTGTTTCCCTCCACTGCCTCCTGTGGAGTAGGAGCTACTGAGAACAGCCCTCACGTGGTCTGAATAATGTACACTGAAAGTAACAGGCTGGCTTCCATCCTGTGTTGAATACTGAGCCAGAGGCTAATATATGAGTTACCTTGTCGAAGTTCCTCTGCTTCTTGTCCAGGGCAGCGCAGGCTGCATTAGTTCTCTCCACATCGATCATGAGGTCCTCCACCTCATTCTGGAGCCGCTGCTTCGTCTTCTCAAGGGAAGCGCATTTGGCGTTCACGGCTTCTACGTGCTCCTCGGCATCCTGTAGACGCTGAGCCAGCTTCTTTCTAAAAAGTGAAATAAGGACAAGAGAAGTGAATGGCCATTAGTAGAATTGGATGTTTCAAAGTAGGTACAAAAGAGTTATTTCCACAGCCAGACACCCAATACTTTGGTTTTGCAGCTTGTTTTGTAGGCCCAGTTCTGTGTTAACTCATTCTTACTCTCCTATGAACCAAATACTGAAAACAGTCTAAATTTCAACACTGCCGTACTTCATACTCTTGCTTTAAGGCTGTCTGTGATCAGCCCAAGCAAGATTTTCCCCATCAAGGTGGATGGTTTACTTCTTCTTTATAGAATAATAATATCTGCCTTGAATTACTGTTATTTATGTCTTATCTCCACTGAATTTTCATCTCCAGAGGGTAGTGTGTATGTTGCTCATCTTTGTTTTCTTGTAGGCTGTCACACATATTAAATGCTCAAATGTTGGGTGAATTGGATTTAAATGAATGAATTTGACCTCAAATCAAATATACTTGATGTTGGCTAATTGTGTCCCTTATTTTTCCTGGCTTTTCGGTAATCATTTAATAAAAATAAACTTTTCCAAATCAATATCAATTTTCTTTTGTGAGCTCCACTCAGATGCTCTTCTAAGGCATCCAGCCACCATGATTCCAACTACATAGTTTTACATGGGTCACAGGATAAACAACTAGATCTCTCTTGAAGCTTCTGTTGAATGAGTAGGTTTCTTCTTGTTCAGATTCTCTGTCTTTACAGTTCAATCTTGAACTGTTTGATTGCACTGAAATTTGGTCCGTTATGAAATGATGTGTTTCCTTTCTTATTGCAGAACTCGTTTATTTTTTAAGTCATTAACAATATATGTCTTTATTCCCCTACCAATAGCCATGTTTTTACATCTCAGAAGGAGGAGCTGTGTTCTGAGGCCCAATTATTTTTTCCCTTACACGCCTAACACCTTGAACTGATTTTCCCCTTAGTGGCTGAGAGGGAGGAAGGGCACAGGGGAGTATAGTTAACACTTACTCTGTCTACACCTTTGTGGATAGAAAGATGTCAAAAGTCCCCCCTTTTAAAAGCAGTCCTTCCGGTTCCTCTTGCCTTGTTTGCTTTCTTTTTTCTGCCTTCTAGTTTAATTTCTTTTCCTGCCTGCCTAGAATGTTCATCTTGCTTTGGTTTATGATCATGCATGTTTTTCCTTGGTTTTTCAAATTTGTTTTGGGAGCAATAGACATTTTCCCATACAGTGCTTCTGGCAAATATGCTTTGTTAACAGAGATATTTTCATTTCAGCTATGTCTAGAACATACTTCGCCTCTTCCAGCTCCTCTGTGCGCTGGATGGCATCCGTCTCGTATTTGGTCCTCCACTGGGCCACCTCACTGTTGGCCTTGGACATTGCCCTTTGCAGCTCGGCCTTGCCCTCCTGCTCCTCCTCATACTGTTCCCGAAGCAGGTCACAGTCATGGCGGGCTGATTGCAGGGCGTGGGCCAGAGCACTCTTGGCCTGAGAATATAGAGATCAGAGACCTAATTTGATATCTTTAAAGTGACATTTAGTCCCTAGGCTCCTATAAGCCATCAGAAAACAATCTATAGAAGTAAGAGAAATAAAACCTGAAAAATAAGGATAGTGACAAGAAGGGCTTACTTTTATCTCTTCTTCAAGCTGCCTTTTCAGCTCCTCGATCTGTTGTGTGAATGCTTGTTTGCCTCTTGAGAGCTGAGAAACTAACGAGTCCTTTTCATCTAGCTGGCGTGAATATTCACCTGTTAAGACCAAGATGGAGAAAACTCAACCTCACTTTGGAAATCAGCTCTGGATTAAAAACTGGAGCAGGGAAAGGGACCTGAGTTTGAACTACATTGGAGAGCATAGATTACAGCAAGCCACCAAGCTCCACTTCAGTTCTGATGAGCAAATCTATGTAAAAATGAGAAATATGGAAAGCTTGGAGGCTGATTACATACTTAGGAGCAACGCAAGATATTTTGAAAGATATATAAGATTATATATCACAGTGGAGCTTGGGTGGCTCAGTTGGTTAAGAGGCTGCCTTCACCTCGGGTCATGATTCCAGGGTCATGATTCCAGGGTCCTGGGATCCAGCTGCGCATCAGGCTCTCTGCTCAGCAGGGAGCCTGCTTCTCCCTTTCCCTTTATCTAGCACTCTGCCTATTTATGCTCTCTCTGTCTGTCAAATAAATAAATCTTTAAAAGAAGATTATTCATCACAGTAGAAATTGGTCAAGAAGCATGTAACAAGAGATGTTAATATTTGATAAGAATCACAACTTTCTTTTTTTTTCCATGCCACTAAGTTAAAGAAGGAACTTAGAAAAGAGTCTACAAGGAGGATTTTGATACTTTGAGACTACAGACTTTAAAAAAAAAGATTTTATATATTTATTTGACACACACAGAGAGAGAGAGATAGCAAGAGAGGGAACACAAACAGGGGGAGAGGAAGAGGGAGAAGCAGGCTCTCTGCAAGAGCAGGGTACCTGACATGGAGCTCAATCCAGGACCCTGGGACCATGACCGAAGCCTAAGGAAGATGTTTTAATGACTGAACCACCCAGGTGCCCTGAGAATACAGTTTTTTTTTTTCATGAAGTCTACTAACTACCTGTATAACAATAATAAAAGCCTGACTTTGAACTTTGTCCTAGAAAGAACAATATTTGAATGCATGTGAAAGAGTAAAGTGGTTCTTCAACACTTTGACCTGCCTATCACTTTAGTAGTCCAGATGACCCATAAAATAATTTCCATCTTATTACCTCTCACTTGGGGAGGTGGAAATTTGGTAAAAGTTGGATGGTTTGATTAGGGGACGGAGGAAATGCAGAGACTCTCCAATTTGGATAGTCAAAACTCTACAAACATTACTTAAGGCTCTTGGGCTGGGTTGTAGTACTGAATTTCTCTGCGTGACTGTGCGAGCTAGCAGCATTTGGCCAGACTTCAGGAAGAAGAGAAGAGTAAGCATTCCTGGACAGTCACTTCATCACTGCCATTGCCTGTCATCTTTAATATGTGGATTACATTACACAGACTGTTGAGGGTAATAAAGTAATAAATAACTTGTATAAGCATTTTGAAAAGTGCAAATAATTACTGTGAAGCTACACTTTTAATTTGATAACTTGATGAAAGTCAAACATGCTTTAAAATGTGTAAAACAGAAGAGCCTGGATCTCTTTAATGAAAGTCACAACTATAACAAAAAAGAAAGTAATCTATGAGAGTGGTCAGTGATTTGTTGATAGTGGTGGTGACAGGTGTCTCCCAGGGGGGTAATATGTCATCTCAATAAGTCAGTGCAGAGTTTTCCAGCGAATTAAGCATCCAAAGGAAATTTGTCATTCAAGGTCAACACTGATAAATGGCCCACCTGATTCCGTCTGCAGACGCGCTCTCTGAGCCGTCAGGTCGTTGATCAGCCTCTGCTGCTCCTCTTCCTTGGTCTTAAGTTCACTCACCTGGTCTTCTAGAGTGCGACACATCTTTTCAAGGTTCCCCTGCATTCAGAAGGTGGTAGAAAGCTTCTCAAGCAAGCATTTGGACCACAGGAATTTTTCATAATCTGAGCACTCCACAGGGACTGTGGGCCCTGTGATAATATACTATCTTTACAAACACACACTACAGAGGCCCAAGATTACGAAGGAAAGAGTAACAAGTGACATAGTCCAAACATGCCACCAGTGAACTGCTTTGTGAATGCAAGTCTGTACTCAACTGGTTTGTCTCTGATGGGAGAATAATGATACTTGATTTAATTCTGGGCATTTTTTTTGAGGAGCAATTTATTTATTTGTGCTTAAGGGGAAAAACAGAAACCTTATCAAGGTGAGGTGTTTTTAAAATCCCAGAATGTATAGTGGAATGGTATTTTTTTATTTGGAAGAGCTTAACTTTCCACCCTACTGTTCTTTGGGTGTGGCTGTTCTCACAACAAAGATTGAGCGCTTGGCCTATCACACCCAAGTGCCCTTGCTCCCGCCTGTCTCCTGCTTGCACTGTCTGTAGTTTCCTGCCAGTTACTAAGGATTCCTGAGCCTCTCTCTCACACCTGTCTCACAGAAATCTCTTTAAGACTTAAACCATGATTGCACCTTGGCTTTGGAGACTGTCTCCATGTTACTGGCGAGGTCATCGATCTCCATCTTCATCTCGCTCTTCTCCTTCTCCAGCTTCTGCTTCACCCTCTGCAGGTTGTCTATCTGCTCCCCGAGCTCGGCCACGCTGTCTGCGTGTTTCTTCCTCAGGGTGGCCGCCGTGGCTTCGTGCTGCAGCGTGGCCTCCTCCAGGTCCCTGCGCATCTTCTGGAACTCGGCCTCGCGCTTC